>PPHD01007112.1:2389-23528 GCA_002909625.1 Bambusicola thoracicus
AAAAAATCACACGTGTTAAATGTAACTGGAAGGAAATCATATGCCTAAGTATAAAGCTCCCGTCTGGTCTTACAGGCACTTAGACTATGCAGATCATTCGGCCTTCGATATTAAAGCTCCCAAGGCATCTAGCACTGTTTTGGAGTATGCCTAACCAGTGCTCCTGCCTTGACCAAGCTGTGCAAGGGCATACTTATCTGACATTTGTTGTCTTTTACAGTGTCCTTTGCTAGGGAGATAGCTGCTTGGCCATTCGCCGAGGAGACACCAATGTGGTGAACAGCAAAATGGCGATTTATTGAATCTTACACACACCTATATCTCTATGCCTTTCGTGTACGCCCACCACATGGTACACGTCATCGAACCTTCTAGGAAAGAGGAGGGGCCTAGCACATCACAACCCGAAAGGCACGCATGCGCATAATACAACAGACATTTAAGCTGGATTAGAAACCATGTACTATGTGTTCATCTACTTATCTTCTTTCAGGGCTCAGCCTCACAAGGACACTTCCAAATTGCCTGCTGCTCTGCCAGATCCAACCCCACAAGAATGGCTGTGGTGACAATCCCCTTCTTATAAGGTCCTGCCTAAGAGACCAGTCCCTTGCTCTACTGCCTCACTCAAGTGGGGAGGGTTCGTTGTGCTTACAGCTCATGGAGCTGGAAGGAACAGCTCCCTGTCTTGGACTTGCCCTGAACTGGCTCAAGGGTCCCTGCTCCCTCAGCCTCCTCTGTTTCCAGAGGCAAAATGTACAAACCAGTGCCAGAGAAATATATGTGGGGATCACCTCTTTGACCATTAGGTGTTAGTATTCTTCTTTCTCATTCAATAAATATATACGTTTTTCCTGGTAAACAGGACTAACTAGATTGTAAAGAGAAGTGAAGGATATTTCCAACTCATATGCCTTACAGAGAGGGTGACCAAGAGCCTTCTGCATGGAGTAGCAAATCTCCTCAGGCACAAATGGGGAGAGAGCACTTTGGGTGAGATTCCTTAGCTGCTATGAAAAATGAAGGATTTCAGAAATGTGTCTCCTTTTTCAGGGAATGAAACCGGGACCATGCTCAGTTCTGCCAAAAAGAAGCATGCAAGGTGAAAAAGCTCAGTGTAAAATATCTAAGCTCTGGAGAGAAGTGGGATTTTAAATGCACCCCTACGCTCCATCCTCAGGGTTTTCCCGTGTGGAGGCTCCAGATGGCCGCTTGCTCAGCACACTGGTTTTTGCAGCTTGGAGGTGTGTGTGGGTTAGGGATGAATGCCATGATCTTAAGAACTGTGGGCCCAGCTGTACATTTCTCTTGTCTGCTTGATGAGGTGAGGGAGAGGGATACATAGGAATCAGAGCAGCCCCAAGCCCTACCCTTCACAGATGATCCATGCTGGTACCAGGCCCATGAGAAGACTGGGCTTTTGTCCCTGTGTCAGATTTGTTGATGTAAAGTGCCTACCCAGCTCCTGGGCAGTGAGCTTTTATCTCCACAGGGCTCTCTGCTTCTCCAAGTAGATGTATCTGCTCTCCTGCCGTTAGCTCGAGGCTCTCTCATATGGCAAGCACCACGGCACATACATGCACCCGGCACAGCTTCTTTCTTGGATCTGGTCCTTACATTTCTGGGACAACATGCCATTTGCTGATGCACCTTGAGCTCTGCAGGTGAATCAAGAGTGTGGAGCTGGCCTCTGCTTTCGTTCAGCATCACTGAGAGGCAGCCATTCTCTGCAGACATTGACGCGCTGCTGTGCTAAATGCACCAAAAAGAAATAGCTTGAGAGCAGAGAGGACTTGAAACTGTGCAGGTTTGGGGCTTTTTTCCCATTTAAAATTTTGTAATATTTCACTGCCAGCACTGAATAATTATTTCAAAGGAGGAATTGAAAAATGTATTATATTACAGCTTGTAAGTAAACAGAGCAATGGCTCCGTGCTATGTATGGAGTGGCCTGAAGTCCTTGTTTTGCTTCTGTGGGACTTTGAGCAACTGCTGTGTTTATTTTTTCCTGATAATCTCTCTAATAACATGGAAAAAGAAGGCACAGACTGTGCCTTTTTTCCTTTCTTTTTTGAGAATTGAAATAATTTGTGTTTCTCTTCTGTGGAATGAATTTCCAAGCCATAATACCGCACGTTGAGTGTATCTGGAAAGGATGCTGCCTTGTTCGATGAACTGAATTGTGCACACAGTTGGAGGCTCTGACAGTGCCAGCATCAGTGAATGCAAGTTGCATAAAAAAGAGGCAGCATCATTCATGACACTAATGAACAGTCCTTCCTCGTCTATCAGAGAAATCTTTCCCAGGGATAACGATTCTTCCAGCATTTTCTTAGCCATAAAAGAAGAGATTGTGTTGGGTCTTTGGTTCTGCATGAGACTATCAGGAGGATTCTTAGGCTGAGAACAGAAATCAATGTTTCTGTGATACTGTATTGGCTAAATACTTAGACCAGAGAAAAAAAGATTTTGTTCTGACTGCACATTGAACTTCTTGTTTTGCTTTGCTGTTACAAGATTGTGAAAATAGTGTGAAATTTAAGGGTGCATGTTTGATTCTGAGGAAGTCTGCCAGCAAGTCCTGGTCATTTACTGCATCATGATGTACCTGATTCACCCATATAACACTACAGCTTTAAGTAACTGTAAGTTCATTGATTTCAGTGGAATCTTGAGAGTAAAAGGGAAAAAATGGTAATTCAACTTTAATGTATTTCCTCATTTTTCATCAGGTATTTATTAGCCTTTAAGATTCATCCACTTTAAATCTTTGAGTACTTGAAAAAAGTCTGCTGAGATATGACCAAAACCAATATGGATCGCAGAAGAGGCTCTGGGGATCTATTCTACAAAATGACAATTAGACAAGATCTGAACTAGGAGCTTGGTTCTAACATAGGCTGGGGATATGATTATTTCTTTGAAATAGTACTTTTATTGAAAGAAAAGATAAAGCATAGGTGCAGTTTTATCTAAAATGTATATTTTGCCTTGTATAGTTTTGTAAGAGTATTTATTTATAAGAGTAAATAGAGGCTGTACCAGCATATTGATTTATCAGCATATCATAGAACCATAGAATCCTTTAGGTTGGAAAAGGCATCTAAGAGCATAGAATCATAGAACCACCAAGGCTGGAAAAGACCTTCAAGATCATCCATTCCAACTGCCCACCTATCACCAACATTTCCCACTAAAGTACATCTAAACGATTCTGAATACCTCCAGGGACAGTGACTTCACCGCCTACCTGGGCAGCCCATTCCAGCACCTGACCACTCTTTTGGAGAAGTAGTATTTCCTAACATCCAATCTGAATCTCCCCTGGTGCAACTTGAGGCCATTCCCTCTACTCCTATCACTAGTTACATGGGAGAAGAGGCTGGCATGCACCTTGCCACAGTCTCCTTTCAGGTAGTTGTAGGGAGCAATAAGGTCTCCCTTGAGCCTCCTCTTCTCCAGACTAAACAATCCGAGCTCCCTCAGCTGCTCCCCATAAGACTTGTGCTCCAGACTCCTCACAGCTTTGTTGCCCTTCTCTGAATATGGTCCAGGGCCACAATTTCCTTCTTGTAGTGAGGGGCCCAAAATTGAACACAGTACTCAAGGTGCAACCTCACCAGTGCTGAGTACAGAGGGATGATCACTTCCTTGCTCCTGATGGCAAAACTATTTCTGATGCAAACCAGGGCCACCTGGGCACACTTCAGGCTCTGGTACCACTTGTGACCGATTGCCATCCACCACTCTTTGGGCCTGGCCATCCAGCCAGTTCTTTACCCAGCAAAGAATGTATCTGTTCAAGCCATGGGCTGCCAGCTTCTCCAGGAGAATACTGTGGGAGACAGAGTCAAAGATCTAGTCTAACCATCTACCTAGCACTAATGTTACTCATTAAACCGTGCTTCTTAGTACCACATATACATGTTTCTTGATGCTACATCAAGCCTAGGAAATCTAGGAAAACTGACTCCACCACTGTAGACTAGAACTATATCTACAATTCCAGATATTTTATTTCATTTTATATGCCCCTTAAATATCCTGTATTTCATTTTATATGCCCCTTAAATATCCTGCACATTGATTCCTGCCCTTTGTTTGCATTGCTGTCTAAATCCAAATGATACTTAACAGGCTTCTGCCTTATTCATTCTGTAGTGCCCTAATTTCCAGGTATTTTGTGAATGGTTCCAGCACCTTGAACTGAGATACTGATCCATGCTCATCTGTATGTGATCACTTGAACAGTTTCAGTGGATGATGTGTTTGTCCTTAGTTTTAAATGCATGTGTAATAGCTTTCGGGGAAATAAACTCATACAGATAGATTCGTTTTGGAGATTGTGTTCATGCTTGTAATAGTGATCAACGTAATGGGATGTAGCAGAAAAAGAGAGCTTGAAGCTTGTTTTTAGGACAGAGAGGAAAAAAAAAGAACTTGCACCACTGACAGCACCACTGACAGCATGTAGTTACCTATCATCTAGCTTTTTCCACTTCCTCAGGACAAGGCAGCATCTTCAACAGAGATGGATTTAAATTAAAAAAATTAAAAAAAAAAAGAAAAGAATTTGATGTGAGTCATTCAAAGAAGAATATTTTAGGACTGTATATGATTAGGTTATAGGTCATTTTAAAGTAAATTTGTTACATACTGTGCATTAGTATCAGGTACAAAGCTTTTGTCACTGGAGGAAACCTCCTTAAATGACCAGAGCAAATCCCTCACACTAGCGAAGTATCTGTAATTCCTGATCTCCCACGCATGACTGATTTCCACAGGAATGAAGCTTTTGTGATCCATGCATTAGCAAAAATGTGCTACAGCTACAGTAATTAAATGGTTTAAACCTTACATCCTGTATAGATCCACTTTGATTGCTTTCTTTCTTACCCTTCCCATCAGCAGGCACCAGAAATTAACACTTTGGTAGACCCAGGGAAAACTGGGTTGTGTTCTCCTCAACTTTCTGCTGTAAAATGAGCCCTGTTAGAAAACAAACTGCTTATTGGCATTGAATTTACATTAATACAGCAGTGGTATTTATTCTTTCAATAACTCTGAATTGCAAAGTGCAATGACAATTCATGCAGAGATATTATTTGGTGCTGTTTTCATGGCAATTTTTTATTAGCTCTTTGGTTTAACAGAATTAGAGGGGTGCTGAGAGGAAAAACTACACAGCATCTTCTGGTGGGTGGCGTACACTGCTGGACTAACAGGTCATTTCCAGTTTTGCCTTGATGTGCTGAAGCAAAGGCAGCTTCTACAACTGGAAGAATATTGACTCATGACATGGGATTTTTTTGTTGAAATCAGCCCTTGTGATTTTGTTTGCCTGATCTGTTGTGCCATAAGCCAAAACAAAAATTACTGTTACCCCTCTACAGGTCTAACAGTTTTGCAGACCAGCTTCATGTCCAGAGGGAGAAATCAAGTGTGCAGTCTATAATGTGTTCATTTACGAAAGACACAGAAGTTTCATCTTTCTCAGTCTCTCACAGGAATGTGAAAGCTTAAAAAAACACTTTTTCCCTTTGTTCCCAAACCCTGAGCTTTTCACCTGGGAAACCCTTCTAGGTCAAAGCTCCTCCTCTGAGACCATATGACCTTTAAAGGTGGGCTTGAACCTTTTTTTATGCAGCTGTTCTGCAATACAAATGAACCTCAAAGCCTCAGCAGCCAGACAAAGAAGAGGTCTTTAACCCACACAGGCTCTGTAAGGGAGGTCATTTATGCTTAAATGACCCCTAATGGGCAAGTGATGAGTACTGTTCAGCACCGCAATATTAATGGGCAGGCAAGAACACAGAGCAAGGGGCAGGATGGATGTTTGCATGTTTCGATACCTTACAAAGCAAAAAGGGGTGGGCAAGCTTACCTACTCCTTTCCCAAAGGACAGCCAATCGCCTCCACGTACTTCAAAAGAAATGTTGCTTTTGTCAGTTTATTTCAATGAAACGAAAAGATCTGTAAAATCACATTTAATTAGATAAGTTCAGTTTATTTGGATTGTATAGCCCAGCTGATATTAAGGTGAGGGGAAGTAGAAAATTTACTTTATTTCCAATGATCTGATGGCCATTTCCATGGAAACAGAAATGGAAGCAGGAACCAAACATAAGCAGTCACAGCCCTGGTTAATTGCCCATGGCTGCTTTCTGTTTCCACTTCTATAGCGCTGAACTCTACGTTTGCTACTGACCCCGTTGCTATCAAACAGTGCATGCAAGAGGGGTCTGGTGAGGGGAGACTGGGCAGGAGGTAGAGGGGGGAAGGATATGAGATGCATTCGCAGGCTCTGAGGCTGACCAGTGAGGAAATCTCCTTGACAATTTGTTTCCCTTGACTGAAAAATCGAGGAGTAACATCAGCAAAACTAATTTTAATTAAGTTACTGTTATGAGCCTGGTGGTAAAACAACTCTTAATGATGATCAATGTAAATCTGGATTTGCTCCATGGAAGTCAATGGCACTCTAGCAGGGATCAGGAGCAGACTTCGGCTGTTGATGAGAAGTACAAAAAATTATTAACATAAAGTATGTTTCTGTGGTTGCTGGGGAGTAACAAAAGCAGCACAGCGGCCATATTTTCATGAATTAGATAGGTCCAATAGGTCTACCTATTGGAACAGAGGTCTAGAGGTAGGCCGCTGTGTTCAATAATAAAATAAAAATCAAATATGGAACACAAACCACAAACAAATGTATTTCCAGGCAGCAAAACTGTTGTATTTGTTCATTACAGTAATTGAGCACCTCTGTGCTCCCAGATTTGGCCTAAAACCAGCAGCAGAAAATGACATTAAAACAGTAATTCCTATCTGGTTGCTTCTAAAACCAGATCCCCAGACAGGAAGCAATGATTCCCAGAGGTTCAGCTTCATGGAAACCAAACCAAATCTCATGCTTTTTGAGGTTTACCATCTCTTGCAATCATGCTGGCATCTGTCCTGTAGCAGATTTCCTGCTGATAGAATGGTTCATTCTAACCTAACAAAAGCAACAAAAGACTGCTGTATGGAACATCTTGAGAAAGCTTATGTAAAGGAAGAGATTTTGGTGTTGATTTTTTTTCAGACGTTCTGTGGACAAAATACTCAACCCAGAATTTTGTTTGAAAAATAAAGAAAAAGAAAACAAGAGGGGGGAAAAAAGGTCAGTGCTATGGCATGGATGTTGCAATGGATGGACCAAGGTAGGCTCAGAGTATAGGAGTTCCTTCCTTAGCCTTATGTCCCATCTCTATTCAGTGATGCTCTGTAAGCACTCCATGCCCTCCACATGAGCGCTACTCATGCTGCTCTCCCTTCCTACTCTGCCCTTTGGAAATGATGCCATCTTCAACTTTGTATTCATCTCTAACCTGTTAACTGGTTGGAGGCAGTTTTTGACTTATTCATCAAAATATCCCAACAGGAAGCAAAAAAATCAAGCAAAATCAATCAATCAATCAATCAAACAAACAAACAGAAAACAACTGACAAAGACACGCACGTTTTTACAAACACTATTCCATCAGAATGCACTACAATTTTGAAATGTACTTCCATTTTCTCCCCCCAGACTGTTTTCTCATATGATTTTCATACTGCCCAAGGTACAGCAGAGAAGTAGTGGCAGTTTTCAAGTGGGCGATTTGTTCATAGTTTTTGGAAAAGCTTTGCAGATTATCTCATTTTATATTGCTTAGTAGATTGCATGGGAATTGTTTCAGGTACTCACAGTCAAAAGATCAGGTATAAGTGGTGAGAGAAGCCTCACTGAAGCTGGAGGCTGGACAGGCCAAATGACTGTCAAGGAAGGAGGTGGACACCAAGGAAACTGTAATGATGAGAAGCTCTGAAGCAGCCCTGGGATGCAGAAAATCTAACTTTTCTGAAGATATAGTGGTCAGTCTCCATGCGGTTAGCACAAGACTTTCTCTCACAAACGATATAATTTCATGGTATGGTAGAGCCTTACAATCTGTGGCACATATGTGAAATTAAAGTTGGAGCAAAAAGGTCTGCTCCAAAACAGTGCAAATACTTTGAGATCGTTTTGAGGAAAGTCTTACGGAGAGATAGTTAAAAATACGGTTTTCACTGATTTTCATCACTTCCAAAACATCCAGTTTAAAATCATAGCTTAGTGAGCTCCGGCCAAAGCCTGTATTTGTAGAAAAAAAATACGTAGATCCCTTTGTGCCATAAACTCCATTCTCCGTTTTCTTGCACCTTCCATTACCATGCTGACTTTGTCATCCTTTTGCACAAATGTAAAATTCTATCCGTGACATAGGATAAAGGAAAGTCAGGCTCAGGGTATAAATAACTTTCTTCTACATGCTACACTATGCAGCAGAGAGACATCAGTTGTATGTGGCTCTGTAGATTTTCATTACTTGCATACTATCGATGAACCTAAGCAGTGTGAGCAGATGGGCTCTGACATGTCACGGCAGTCACATTCCCACCTAGGCTGAGACAGAGATACAGGTTGTGATTTATGCAGCACATGCCCCCATGTCAGATGCATCCAACTCATTTTTTGCCTATGGCTTTGCTCAACGCACACTTTCACAGAGCAACAGTCCAAAGTAGAGGCATGTGATGCGTTCAGTGTGGTCAGATGTGTGTTGCACTTCAAGTGTCAAGCACCATGGCTGCAGCCTTGGGGTTTCATTGTGCCTGGAAGAGATTTGGCTTCACTGCCAACGCAGTCCTTCCTCATATGTTCAATGGACATTTTGTATAGTTAGTGCAGGTAAGAGCCTGCTTAGTCACACTCTCAGCATCACTCTCACATGCTTGAACTTATGTCAATAAATACACGAAGTCCTCTGTTTTCCTGCTTCAGCACAAATCCTGTGAGCCAAAAAAGAAGTGGAGAAAAAAAGAAAAAAGTAGGACTACCAAACATTAGAGCACTCTGCATGAAGCTATTTTGCATGTGGTGCCTAAACTGGAAAGAACAGTGAGGTATGTAATCTGACTGGGTTTCTGCAAATAAGAATGGCACCAAAAAATACACACGCTACAGTCTAAATCCTGGAAGTGTTATGGGTGGGAATGTATAACCTAAAGCCTTACTTGACTTCATACATACGTGCCAAATACTGAAGTCCTAAAATAGCTTGCCTCTTAGTAGCCAAGCAGTTAAGATGTTATTGAACTTTCAACAGTCATACTCAAAATGTATAGTAAGAGGCCATATGGAATGAGCCTGGTTTTTCTTTCTTTCTTTCTTTCCTATTTTTTTCTTTTTTTTTCATAGTAGCTGCTTCTGCTTTATTCTATCATATTAAAGAACAGGAAGGCTTTCAGAGCAGGCGAGTTCCCAAAACAGGAGAGTGACTTGATTTCAAAGTGAAGAGCAGGTAACTGCCAGTACAGGAACCTGCAGGTTAATTGGGTATCCTGACCCAGACAAAACTCAAAAGAGAGAGCAGTTCAATTCTTTCATTTTGTACATGAAAAATCACTGTTTGTGTTGCATGGAGTTCACTTTAATCAGTCCTGTGAGCTCCTGTTGTATCATGAAGTGGATCACCCCTTCTCAGGAAGGAGGAGGAGAACTGTAGAGGAGACCCATGAGAATTAAAAGATGGTAACTTTTCAAAAAGTGAAGTTAGTGATTTTGAAAGGAACCAGATTAGCAGCACAGGAAATGGCCTCCTTTATTTAATCATACCTAAGTGCTTTGAGATAGATCCTTATTCCTTTTATCTTGATGAGCAGCACATCTATACAATGGGCATGGCACTTGCTGGGGGCAGCTGTGCAAGAGAGATGGGGGTCAAGCCTTCAGTACACCAGCAAGACTCACCAGCAGCAGACAGCGGGTGAGTACAGTGGTGTTCCTTTGTTACAGTTTCTTCTATCTATGTGGAAATCAGCATAGGAAATAAAATGCAAAGGAAAAAAAAAATGATTTAAGTGGTATGTTGTAGCAGACTTGCAGATGAAGAGTTAAACAGGGACTTAGTGCTAGCTACATGCTTTGAGGTGAGTGCTCATGGCCTTCCTTTGGACTAGACAGTATCAGAGGATTGTGAAAAAAAATCTGTGCCGCCATAAACATGGCCCATGCTGTACCCTACCCACCTGCTATCCCCATAGCCATCTTGTGCACAGTCTGCTAAGGCCAACTGCCTACCTGATATTTGATTCTCAGCATCCTTTGGGGAGTATATTCCAGCCACACCCAGAGACGTGCCTGCAAATCTGTGGTCAGAGGAGATGGTGGGGACTCTAGATGACACACTGGTAGGATCACCAGTAACAGCCTGTGGGAACCCTTAACTTTGACAATATTCCTAGTAGTTAGATGGTACCGGGTCACTGAGTGAGGTTGTTAGAACCTGATCCTGTATCGAATTCCACTGTTAATTCACAGAGAGCAGCTCAGAAGCAGTGCCAAAGTGACATCTGCCACTGTGCCACTGAGACTAAAGATGAAAGCCTGTAGGATGAGATGAAGAGAGAGAGACTTAGACGGGTATAAGATGGCTGTGAATTACTTCCATTCTTCATTCCCTTGAGCTGAATTCAGGGACAGTGTGCATTTCTTGCATTTCTTGGCTCCACTGAAGTGAAGAGGTTTTCCATTAATAGAGTGCTTTGCTGTTATTTTTTTCCCCCACAAGTGAGTTAGCATAAGAAAAGAGGGGAATAACACTGGAGGATAATAAGAGGGCTGGACTCTTAGGCATGCTTTACAAAGTAAGGTATGTAGGAATACATTTTTATGTAGAGGAAAAAAATATGATGTCAACCTTTTCTCTCCCAGGAGTGTTTAATGGCTCTTACCTTCACATTTTCTTCAAAGGATTTGCTTTTGGGAGAAGCTGCTCTGCATTAGAAATACACAGGCTTGCTCCTTTCCACCTTTCCAATTTGCCCTGTTGGTATCCTTGTGAACTGCCTCCAGCTCCTGCTCCTGGGGCAGGTCAGAACATGCTGCCTCTCATTTCTCTTCCCCCAGGAAGCTGGAGGAGCAGTTTTAAATGTGCTGTTGCTCTTCAGGTCTGTATTAGAGTGGATCTCACTGAAGTTACATATATCCAACTGGGATTTTTCCAAAAAAGCAACAGCTCTGTGCTGTTTGCTTCTCTTTGTAGCTATTCATGGTTAAAAATGTTAGGGATGTTTGTGGCTCTTTCTTGGTTTCTTTACCCTCAGTGGCTATTGGTGACATGAAAACAAAAGCTAGAAATTGTCCCTTCTACTGTTTGTAATGAACTTTTGTCAGTTCTTGAGCAAGTGGCAAGAAAAAAAGATGATGAGCAGAGTAGACTGAAGGCAGTTTGGATCAAACGGGATCAAGCAATTTGCAGCACAAAATCGTGCCATTTGCCCCCTCATGAGCAAGTAGATCTTCATAAAAAGTCCTACAGGGCCTGTGAGCCATCTAAGAATGCATGGCATTCAGATCATGTAAATATGCACATCTCATTGCATCCCATTAGTTGTTGCTAATTCTTTCTCAGCCTATGGGGCTAATCACTAACTCCTGATCAGTAAAATCTTAGTTCCCTGTTGGCAGATTTCCTTTTATTACAAGTGCTTCTATTCCTGTGGGTATCAAAATGATTCCAACACCCCATAATTAGATCTCTTGTCAGCCTAATACATGTGAATTTGCCTTATGGATTTAGTCGGCAACCTCATTAGCCGTGAGTCAAGTTGGTCTCTTCTCAGATAAGACATTGGATAGACAGGAAAATCTTGGTGCCACATCTTGTTGCAGAACTGGCTTGGTGGCTTGAACACACAAATACATGAGAAAGCTTCCCCTGATAAAGAATTTAATCACAGCTGCATCCCTAAGACATTGGGAACTGATTTTTTTTTACCACCTTTGTAGTCAGAGAACATTGGCCCAGGAACTGTGTTACGAAATTACATGCAAATATCTTGGAGGTGGGAGATAGGGAAGTGGCCTGAGCAGCATTCTGATCTGTACTTTGAACATCAAGAGAATGACTCTTCATGGGCATAGTGATGGATTTACACCAAGAAAGACTATCTCCATGAGAGCTTTGCACTCCAATCTGGTTGACGTGTGCCTAGGGAATCCAAATGGTCATCCATCTCCAAGAGCCTGGAGAAAATGCAACAGCTCCCTGTCGAGGCAACCTATCAGTAGTAAATGCACACCTAGTATATGGAGACAACACTGCAAAGACTCCAAAATAAATGTGCTCACCTCCAAGAATAAGAGTTCCTGCTCCAAGAAGGCCCAGGTCCAGGACGGTTATTCTCCTGCTGAGCCCTGAGTTATGCTTTTCCAGTAGCTCCTCTGATTCCCAGGGTAATCTGAAAGATCAAAAAGAGACAAAGACACGATCATTCCCCAGCACTGTACTGGCCAAGAAGGTTTTGGCTGACAGACTCAGTGCAGATGGTCATCAGACTCTGATCCAGCTCCTGGACTGTCTGGTCCTGAACTCAGCCCTGCTGCCAGATACACTGCTCAGACCCAGAGCCACTGCACCTGATGATACTGCTGTTGCTTGGCTGAGCAGCACCCAGAGACACACTTCCCTACATCTGCATGCAGGGATCCTGACACAGTGCAGAGAAATGTAGGAGGAAATATATTTGTCAAAGTGGAGAAAGTTCTCTTTATAAGCAGTCCAATTTTTATTATTATTATTTTTTTTTTAATCTGACATTGCTATCAAAGGCATTTGTCCATATTTAAAACAAGTTGCCTTTGTTCGTATGGGTTTGAACTGCTTTGCACATGCTGCCTGCTTATTTAATTACTCTCAGTCTTTTCTAACAGCTCTTGCCCAGCGACCAGGGACAAGACTTTTGATTTGTATCTGGAATTAATGTTCCCAAGACTCCTAAAATATCTCTTGGAATACTTACTGAATATCTTGTATACTACTTCATTTTCAAGTCCATCTTTGTAGCAGCTGTCACCTAAACCACTGGGGTGATCTCAACTCTCTCTTCTGAACACTCAGTGTCATCTAAAACATTCCTGAAGCCAGGTTTGACACCACAAGAAAAGACCCTGCAAGATAATGGTAGCAAGACGTGTGCTTTTTCATATGGTTGCAATTTAATTGTTCTGGATTTCCACTTGTTTCAACTCTGCAACTGTGTCCCAAAATGCATGGTAAAAAAAATAAGAAGAAAAAAAAGCAGCATCACAGCACTGTCAGCTGACTGGTGAAGTTCTTCTTCCAAGACTTAATAACTTTCTTTATTTAATTTAGGAATGAACTGAAATCCATGATTTGGTCAGAAATTACTGAGTGTTATTTCCAAAAGTAGCTTTTCTGAGTTTAGTCTGTATCCTTCACTGAAGCAGAATCCAGTTATTTTAGAGCTCTGACCAACACCTGGGTGTCTCCTGTGTTATTCTGGTATTTTGATGAAGGTGGCACACATTTATGAGCCTCTGAGACTTTGCATGATTTCTGCAGTTTGTTTGCTAGAAACACTCTCACATATCTGAATTTTCCAGGCTGGATGTTTGGATGGGGAATCAACTTTTTACTCAGGTAGGTAGTGATAGGATAAGGGGAATGGTTTTAAGCTCAAGGAGGGACGGTTTAGATTGGATGTCAGGGGGAAGTTCTTCACAGAGAGTGTGATGAGGTGCTGGAACAGGCTGCCGAGGGAGGGTGTGGATGCCCCATCCCTGGAGGTGTTCAAGGCCAGGTTGGATGGGGCCCTGGGCAGCCTGGTCTAGTACCAGATCTGGAGGTTGGTGGCCCTGCCTGTAGCTGGGGTTTGGAACTTGATGATCCTTAGGGTTCCTTCCTAACCCAAGCCATTCTGTGATTCTGTAGTGTTGAAGAGAATGGCTGTGTTTTCCTGGCAGTTACAGAACATATGACAGAACTTCTGAAAACATAATTTTGTTATTTTTAAAATGAGTGATCTGTCCTCTTATAAAAAGGAGATCCAGGCCTTAAGGTGGAATAGAAACTACACAGAACTGTGAAATGTGTAGGGGTTATGAATCAGCTCAGTCGCTGCTTGCAGTTTTGCTGCTTTGATTTCAGTGGAGCCACACAGGACCAACACAGCCAGAGGTTTTGGCCCTGACTACATCTTCAGAATGATACTCAGTTCTTATGCTTGCATTTCACAGGATAAACATCATTTCAATTCCTTTACTTTGGCTTACATTTGTAGTTTTATTGCTCTTTAATCTGCAAAACCTGGCTTGAATGATGTCACCAAACGGGAGCCCAAGCTCCAGCCGATCCTTTTGTAAAAACAGTTTCTGCTTTGGTTTAATTTATGGAAGCTGCTGAATAGCTGGTTTGGTTTACCAGCTATGCTCTGTCAGCTATTCATAAAGGTGAATTTCATGAAAGGTATGTTTTTCTTTCTGGCAACGGGACTTACTTTGCTCCTTATAAATGAAATCCTCTTGTTCACTAGCGGGACTTCAATCATTTTCCCGTTGAATGCTAAATATTAGAATGGATGAAATTCTTAAGATGAACCGGTGATTCCTTTTATGTATAATGAATGAGCCATTACTCAAACAGCACAATTTGTCAACACTCCTGAACAGTGGGAGCAGTTGCTTAAGATTGGCTCACTGCAGCGTGTAAGATGGGAAGAAGTGCAAACCCAACTGTACGTGCTGGAGCTGCCTGCACCTCTGCTGCAAAACCCTCCCCAGAGCAAATATCCCTTTCCAAAGTGGAAACCTTACTGCATCCCACTGAACTGAGAGCTTCAGCCCCAGTTAATGAATAAAAATGGTAGAACTTCACAAAGTGGGAAACAAGGGAAACCAGGCAATGTTACTGAATGCTATGACATGCAAGTTGCAGAATTCCAGTTCCAGTTTGTCACAGCACAGAAAATCAAATCCTCTCTGCTAGCAACTCCATTTTCACTCCAGCATTATTCTGTTGCAGGGCCTATAAAGCAGATTGCTAACAAAAAGGTTATTCAGAGGGTTTCTTTCAATAAACCCAAAGGTAACAAGTATCCACTGAGCAGATGTCATGAGACTGAGCTACTCTCTGGAAAACTGCCGAGATATTTAAAAATAACGCTTCTTATTAACCAAAGTACAATTCTAAGTCTTTTAAAATAAAACTTTCCAGATGCCACCTGCATCTGAGATGCTAATAGGATGATTGCCAGTAAGCCCACTAATACTGGAAATGCTCTTAAGGAGCAGCTACCACTGATTGTACTGGCACAAACAAATCAAAAACTAGTTTATGTATTCCTGCAGCTGCATCTCCAGCCAAAGCAGAGGCAGGAGTCAGGACCAACGCACAGCTGACTAACATTGCCTCACTCTTTTCAGATTTTTGGCACTTAAGTGTAATTAAGATTTATTGTTTGCTAACTTGCAGGCCAGAACAGGCACTGTGATATGGTAACTTTTTGTCTACTGGTGAAATGTTTGCTAGGAGGAATCATCAAACCATCCGTGTAGAACATAACAGAAATAAAAAGCAGTTTTTCTCATTTCAAGTGGCAGTTGGGGTCCCAGCAGGATCAGGGAGGGCTGAGTACAGTAGCATTAGGGAGTATGCTGGTGAAACACACTGCATATGGCAGTATAGAGCAGAGATAGTTGAGTGCAAGGCAGCTATAGTGCAGCAAGTTGAGTGCTTTGGCATGGTAGACATGCCAAGGCTGGTTGGTATTGATCCATACCAGACCTTACCTATCACCAGCAGTGCAGCACCCTTTATTTTTTGCCCTCAGATGCACTATAGAGGGATACAGATGTCAATACAGAGCTTTCTTCACCTCTGCTAGTATGAGCAGGTAAAATAGGGGACGTGACACACCATGGCTTGCCATCTTAGAAGGGAGGTAAGAAAGGGATCATTGACAACTGCAACGTGGATGCAGAGATGGTAAGGTGAGGTAGAAGGGCATAAGTTAGACCACCACTGGTCTAACGCATCCATGAGTAGAATCATAGAATCATAGAGTATCCTAAGTTGGAAGGGACCCATAAGAATCGTAAAGTCCGGCTCTCAGCTCCACATAGCACTACTCAAAAATCAGACCATACATCTGAGAACATTATCCAGACACTCCTTGAGTAGGTTTACTTAATTCAGTTCCACTACATTGGCAGAACTACACATTAGCTGATGGCTGGGCCTGAAATGTGTTATGGCCAGAGTCTGCACTGGGGATGGTGAGTGTCTTTGGAATTTGTGTGGGGCTTTGATTAGTGTAGGCAGCATGACCTTGAAGCTCAATGTCTGGCTGCTGAGGAAGAACCATCTAATATGCAAAACCACATTCTCAGTCTTAGGACAATATTTTATGTTTCTATGTTCCTTAAGTCTAAGAATTTCCAAACATTTTTTTTAATATTAGTTATGCAACACAGCTATATATTTAGCTGTGTAACAGTGCTTGACAGAAAGGTAAATGGAGGCATGGAAAATTCTGGATTAGATTCCTATTTTTTTTTTCCTGTGTATCTTGACCACTTATTTTCATCTGTCCAAAGGGGAGACAAATGTTAGCAGGTTGGGGTTTTGTACCACCTACACCCTGGGCCTGGAGAAGGAGATTTGGTGCAAGGAGTGAAGCTGCTTTGTTGCAGGCATCACAGCAGCAGTGCAGAAAAGCTGCAGGCAAAGCCAACCTTTCCTTGGCTCCTGCTGCCAAACCCTGTTACTGGGGCTAAGACTGCCTTGAACATTTTGTAGGCATTTACTTCCCTGCCTCTGCCAAGTCAGGGGGTTAGGTTTCTGCACCCCCAGTTTGTAAACAGGAATGCATTCTTTTAATCCTACTCATTCTTTCTTCCACCTCACATCTGTCCATAAGCTGAGTCCAGAATGCTGAGAAGGGACTCAGGGCAGAAACAAAGAGAGCTGTGCAGATCCAGTCCATTTACCCAGCAGTTGTCAGCACTGCAAACAGAACTGGCTGTCATACATCCTGGCAGCGAGGATGGAGCGAGGAACATGTCTACGTGTAATAACTTTCTGTAACTTCAGCAAATGAAGAAGGGCTGACTAACACCAGGAGTCTCTCTTACAGCTCATTTGCTGTGGGTTAGTCCTGAGACACCCTCAGCAGATGAGAATGCACATTGAATGTTTTGATTTATGGAAGAACATTTTTCCTAATATTTTCTTAAGATTTTTTTTCTCAACGATGTAATGTGACTCTGAGGATGACCATTCCTCATTTTTAAAGGGGACACTGTGTGTGTGTTTTTTAAGACCTTTTTTGAAGGGAGACAGAGAGTTGCATATTTTTTAACTCCAAAACCCAGATGTTCTTAAACAGAGAAAAATAGAATAACATACATTAATAGCTTGGAAAACAATGGCAATATTTAATTAACCTTTAGAAATGGCTAATCTGTGAATCTGCACGTGTCAGCTCATCTTTAGAACAGAGTGACTGTGTGTGCCTTTGCCAAAATCAACATGCTTGTTCGGTGGATTTCTTCCACTGGGGATTCACATGAAGAACAAAAAAGGGGGGGAAAAAAAAGGAGAAAGAAAAACATAATAAATTTTTTTCAGTTGCTTGACTTGAAGCATTCATGTGATCCAGATGACCTCGTCAGAGTTGATGTAGCCTGGTGTGCCACAGATCCAGGATCTCCATGTTGAAGGCTTGGCTCTTAGCCCTTAGTCATTGGACCAGGCAGTCTGCAGGTCTTGTGGGACCACTAAAAGCTTTGCTTAAGCACTGAGGCCGTTACCTCTTCATCACTGATTTTCTCTGTCTCTTCCCCTTTAGATTGGCTGCCATCAGAGCTTATCTTCAGCAGACCCTCTACCTGCCATATCCTCTCCTTTTTCAAACCTTTTGGTAGAAATACAGAATGTGGGAGGGAAAAAAAGGTGATTGAACGTCCTGCTCCTTCCAGAGCCCCCTGTTTCCTATTTGAAGAGTCCCTCACTAAAATGGGATGAGATTTATCCCTGCTCCAGCTGGCTGCAAGGCTGCAAAGTGCAGGTGGATTGCAGAGTTTCTCAGCATGCGGAGAGGTATCTGAAGCATAAGGCTCGTGGTGCATAAGGGAGGAGTGGCAAGTACACCAGAAGGTGAAGAGATGGCTGGAAGCAACACTAATGCCCCTCCATCTGGAAAGATGAGTGCTGTTTAGTACGTCTGGAAAGCATTATTTCTGCAAATAGCTCAACCTCTTTCAGCTCAGAGGCAGGGATCCCAGCCTGCTGCCAAGCTTAGATCTCCCTGATGGCAGTGTGGTAGGGGAGATGGTGAACAAGTGTACTAATGGCATAAAGCAGGAAAAAACAGCATCTAATACATCAGCTTAAGGTACATCAGGCATCTGCCCTTCTCCCAGAAGGCTGCCTGTGACTTCAAATTGCATTAAGACACACTTGTGTTTTATATCACAGGATCAACCCATATGATAAAAGTTTAATTGGGTGGGTGTGAAGGGGAATTTAGAAATCTCTCAACTGATTGTTCTCAGTGATTTAGCTTCGCAAGGGAGGTATGGGAAAGGATCAGCTCTAATCCAATAGTGCCCCTGAATTTCTGTTGAAAAGATCCAGCTTTACATGAAGCTCATCTGAAAGCACTGGGAGGTGTGAGTTCATGTGGGTTCAGAACAATGGCCTGACCCAAGTTTGTTAAAGCCTTGAGTCAAATTCAGAGACCAGAGAGGATCAGTCAGCAAGCCTCATCAGGCCTCTGCTGTAGCAAAAATAAAGTCAGTATACAGCGCTTTCTTCTAAATGTTTTTGCATGGATATTACAAGTTCCAATGAAACACTCTCCTATGTTTTAAACGTATCAAGTGAGCAGTCCAAAAAATCTATCAAAGCTGCACTCCTTATGTGAATTTCAAGCAGGACAATTTCCAAACCTCTCATCAGCGTACAGCCTGTTTTCTAATGATACGTATTCATGATCAATGTGGGTTGCTGTGCGTGGTAATGAACAAGTTGTAATGCAGCTGATGTGTAAGGGCCCTGCGTGTATTCTCATGGGTCACTGTTGACCAGCCATCCGATATGTGCCAAGTTGGGATGAGGCTCACGGTGCGCAAAGCTCACCAACAATTTGCGGAAAACATTGCTTCTGTTTACTTACAGCAGATTTGCACTCACAGTTTGTTATTTTTTTTTTCCCCTTCCATGAAATTCAATAGACATTCTAATTTGAAAACATAGTTTCTAAATGTGTTTATAAACCATAGCTCTCCTGGATTGGATTCCAGACCCTGGAAAACGTTTTTAGGAAAGAAGTCTATTCTAAGGCTTGACAATAAAGGCACAAACCCCACTTTGTAAACAGTTCCAGGACATCTTTGCCTCTGTTGTCATGGCTTTGTACACCTCTTCACAGACCTGGGGATATTTGTCTCAAAATTTTCGTTCAGCTGTTTCTTTCCATATTTATTCTCCATGCAGAAGGTGAACCTTAAACATTTATTGAAGTTGAAGGATTCGTGTATGGAAAAGTTTGAAGGTCAGGGCTGACTTTTAAAAAAAATTTAGAGGCTCCACAATGAATTTAAACATTGGTTGTGGTGATTAAAAACAACTATATACAAACTGGTGTATTCACTGATAGTATGCCACAGCTCTTAATGGACAAACATCAAAATGCAAGGACAATACCGCCACCAAAAAAATCTTAGCAGGCCCATTTTTATTGCTTTAAAAAAGGCATTTACTTGTTTACTGATGTTCCTTAGGTCTTTCCCACAGTTTTTACCAACACTGTTTCAAAACTAGTTATCTTTTTTTTTTTTTTTCCCCCCCTTAAGAAAAGAGTCAAGATCTCCATAACGATTTTGTTTCATTTTGATTTCTGTACAAAGTAAGAAGTCTGTGAGCATCCTGGTAAAATATGATAGAAAATCTCAAATAATAAAGAAAAATGACTGACATATTTAGTGAAGAATTGTTTTGAGGTAAAAGGAGTTCTTTTCAAGTGAAAAGGCATGCCGTGCAAAAAATTCAATTAGTTCTAGTTTCAAGATCCCTATGGGCCTTATCCTGAATAGTTATTGAGACAAAGCTCCCATTGAAGTCACTGGGCATACTTCCTGATTAAAGCCTTCAGGACTAGGTCAACTGGGAGTTTTGCCTGAGTAAGCACTTCAGGATTCGAGTGTAAACACAGCCATTGGGGAATAAATGGGTTAATACAGCAGCCGAATACATTCACTGCATTCGTAAGCTGTGCTTTATAGAAGGGATGTGGATCCCTCTTCCCCGTGAGGATGGCAGACATTTTATTGTCGTTAAACCACTGCCCTTTCATTCGTGCCACCAAAGCTGTGGTGTGCCTGCTCATCGCCTCTCCCCATGCCCCTATATCTCTCCCCTATGAGAATGAGCACCCCCCACGTCAGCAGAAAGGCCAAACCACTTTTTAAATCCAGTACCAAGGGAGGAATCCCCCTGCCCCCTCCCAGTCAACCCCATTCCCCATCCAGGCTGAGTTAGTCATGTCTGACTTCTCCTATTCACATTATGGCTACCCTTGTTGCTTTTTGGGTTTTGTTTTGCTTCCTTACTGTTGTTGTTTTTCAGCCAAAGCTGTCATTTATCATGAGAACAAGAGCAGCCATGTGTTGATTTTTCTGGATTCCTTTTGGACAGTGTCCCAGTGCTAATGAAGGCCCTTCCAAAGTGCTAAAGAGCTGATGCCAAAATCAGTTACAGTGAAAACAATAGGGGAGTGGTGCACAGACAGCACATCTAGTGTGTGTGTGCGTGCATGCGTGTGTGAGTGGAGGGAGCACTTACAATTGTGATTTCGGTCCCCCTCCCCGAAGGATAATAAATTCTACTGAACGAAGGGGCTCAGATTCACATTTGCTCAGAGACTGAGGCACATTAGAAATAAAAGCCAGCGGAAAAATAGATGGTAGATGTTCACACATTATGTCCTGTCTGCTCTGGATAATAACACAAAAATCAATGTTGTACGTAAGCTGTGACAATGATGATGGAGCTTTTCCAAGACTCACAGGACCTTGAAATTCAGGGCTTTCTCTCTGCTTAAGGCTCATTTAGCTGAAAACTTTTTAAAGTGCTCTTGAGTGTGCTTTTTGTTTTTCACCGTTTTTCTCTCTCTCTTTCTTTCTTTCTTTCTTTCTTTCTTTCTTTCTTTCTTTCTTTCTTTCTTTCTTTCTTTCTTCCTTCCTTCCTTCCTTCCTTCCTTCCTTCCTTC
>PPHD01007113.1:0-23526 GCA_002909625.1 Bambusicola thoracicus
GCATCCGTGCTCCCTCTTATCTGCTGGCAAGGCCTGGAAGATGATAACAAAGGAATTTCTGCTGAGACCCCAGAGCCAGTAGCTGCCACTCCAAGGAGAGCTGACTCAACCACTTCGGACTCGAGCTGTCGCTCAAAAGATTGCTGACTCGACCACTTTGGACTTATAAATAAGTTGGTACTGCCATCGTTGTTGTCGTCGTCGCCATGGACACCATCATCAACAGAACACTCGATGACCCACCACTACTGAAGATCAGTGACTGAACTACAAACCATGCTGGACCACAGTGGTGACTATCTCCCTCTTGCTTCCTATACAGACTCCTTGCTTTTGTTTCCTATCTTTTCTATCGCCCTTCTCCCCTTCCCCATCTGCCTGAATGACTAGGATTTGTAATAAACTGGTCGGATCAACATTTGAACCATCGTTTCTTACTCTCATGCCGGGTATACATATATCAAAAAACCTCTTCTCCTTCCTATAAATTGGAGTGAGACAGAATGGTCATACCCTCTGATACATCACAGAATCCAGAGCAATTACTTTTCTGCCTCATTTGCCCCTTCCTTGAATATCTCGTCACATGGAAATCTGCCTTGGCTGAGAGGCAGTGGGATGTTCAGAAGTGGGACTGTGTAGGTTTGTAAGTTCAAAGAGACTACATCTTCCTAACCTATTTTACAAAACACTCAAAAGAGAGCTAGATTTTTCTCCTTGGCCCCATTACTAATTAGTTTTTGAGGGATGATGACCCAAATATGAGTTAAGCTTATTAAGCACTACTGATGGACAATCAGACTTCAGGTAGAATCTTCTCTCCTCACTCTCCTGTGAATGTAACCCTTCGTTTTTGTCTTTCTTACAAGTCCTTGAAAACAAAATATCACATTCTGGCATAGATAGGGCACTTATCCAACACAAAGGAAGGATGATAGTTTTAGATGAAGACTTTTGTTCAATACAAATAAAACAAAATATTTATGGATTTCTTCTGGTTCAGCTGCTGAGCTGAGGAAAACGCTATCTGAAAGTTCTTGAAAACCACTGGCTGTCCCACTAAATCTTTGTCAAGTGATTGCTCCAATTCCTCTTCCTACTGGTGGTTTAGAGCCAGTCTTGTTATAGCAAGAGTATCTCCTCTCTTTTCGTAGCCCTGCAAATTTACTAGACACTGAAGTGAGACTGACAGGCCTGTGATTACTGTGATCTTTTTTCTCTTGCCCTTTTTGAAAACTGGAAAATGTTTGCAGTTTTCCAGTCAAGTAGTCTTCAGATTCCCAAAATAGTTGAAAAATACTTGAGAGGGATCTTGCGAGGACATTAGTCAGCTCTCTGAGTAGCCTGGGATGGATACATTGGATCACATGGACTTATATGTATCCAGGTGGAGCAGCAAGTCCTGTGCAAGTTCAGTGCTGGCTGGGAGTTTATTGTTACTACAGTCACAGTCCTCCAACTTTGGACTCTGGGACCCCAATGCCCCTCATTGGGGCTGAACCCTTTTTTGTCCCTTCATCTCAGAGGGCTGTGAATAGATAAGTGAAGGGTACTGGCACGTGTTCTTATTAACTACTTGCTATAAGCACAGTTACATCAAGCACTGGTAATCTAGCTGGCAGCATCTTTTCCTCTGGAGCTGTCTTCCAAACCTGAGCATCAGGCACAGAGGCTGCCAGGGTATGAATGAAATAGTTATTCCTGAAGAACATAATATAAAATCATGTCCAGCACTACAATTTTCAGGATACAAAGCCACAAAGACGTAAGTACTTAGATCTTATAATAACAAACTGGTCTGAGGTACCTAGATTCTCTCTGCAGTAACCAGGAAAAAAACAGATGTTTCAGAGTGTGAGTCACAAAAACTGGAAAGATGAAGATAGACATATATTGAAAGTTGTGCTCCCTTCTATAACTGAAGTACATTCAGCATTGTCAGAGTAGACATTTGCTCACTGAGGCTTCACAAACAGATGCTCTTCCCTGATAGTTAGGGCATAAGCTTTTCTTTTCCTGAATATCTTAACTCCAAAACATGTGTCAACTATAATGGCGATACTCCCCACAAACAGCTTTGCCTAGTAAGGACATTTGAATCCATGTCTCAAATTCAGAGTGAGTTCTAAAAGCCAAGGCATGTGTTATCAAGAGTTCTCAGTTCTCAGTTCTCTACAGGAGCTTCCAGACAAAATGCTGAGAGCATGGGATTCACCTGGTACATGAGCAGGGTTCCTGGATTCATCTCTTCTTAAGTCTATCAGCCTTATTTTTTTTCCAATATCTTCTTAACACAAAGTCTTAATTTAAATACTTTGGTATAAAACATAGAACCCATATCTACTATCTCTCCAGGGAATTCCCCAGCCTTTTGATCACATTCCTCACCTCTCACAGAAATCCTCTAGTTTCAGCAAGAGGAGTCTTCCTGGGACCAGCCTGGCAGTTGAATCCATTCCACTGGAAATCTAGCAGTCCAAAGGGTGACATTATAGAAATCTCATCCTCTACCCTTCTCTGAGATTAAATTTGGCATGCATGACACTTGTGGCCAGCAGTTTCCCACTTAGCATTATTGGCCATATTGGGGAAAATATTCAAAATATGTAGCAATGCGGTGCTCTGGAAAGCATCAGCATAAAATTGTCTTCCACAAAACAGGCCAATGGATTGGCAGGAGCAGAACAGCACGATTTTCAATGAATGAGACCCTGCCTACACTTTTTCTTGGCATTTGCCTGCCAAAGAATGTAACTTGTCTTAACATCTTTTTGAAGTGATTCAGTGAAATTTCTAGCTTTTGGATTCAGAGAGACACTAAATCAGGTTAAAAGCTTGAGTGAATGTAACCAACTTGTACCAAAAATGTGCTGAATAAAGCAGATGTTATGCCCAGATAATTGGAAAACAGGCCACCTGTTGATTTTCTTGTGTTGTTGCAATGGGGTATGATTCTACTCCAGAAGAAAATAGGGTTCTTTTAATTAAAAATGATCCATGCACCATAATTTCACTTAGACTTGTCCACTGCTTTTTAAAGAAGATAGAAAAAATAGTCTAAACAGGTCTGTATTTGATAAAGGCAGGAAGAGAGAAGCAGATAATCCAAGAGAGTTTTACAGGGCATATATGAGAGAGCTAAACTATAGGTGCTGACCTTGGCACTGGAAGTTAATGAGTAGTCAGATACTACATGGTCTTATTTCTCCAGCTATAACTGTGAGTGATCAGAGCTGTTTCTTGCTGTCAAACTTGTGGTGTACATCTTTGTTTCCCTAAAGTTTTTGCAAAACAACAGCTGTAATCAGGAACACTCAATTCCAGCTGATCGGGTCCTTGGTTACAGGCAGTCAGATATTTTTCCACAAGCTCTTATTTAAAGAAATGTTTGATCTTTATGTAAACATAACATTCTTTGCTGAATTTGAGATAGAATGTAGATTTGAGCATATTTGCAGATAGCTTTCTGGAGAGAACAGTAACACTATATATAGATTTCTTAACTTCTCACCTCTAATATACACAAGTCAGTTGCTTCCGCCACTGCCCCAGTATAGCTATCCTGGAGTGGGGTGGAGTGGTTACTTGGCCATGCTAGTAGCTTAATTCTAGGAAAGAATGGAGAATGCAACTGAGTACATCAGTTAAAAATGCAGGCCATAATGAGATAAGAAATTAGGATGCAGTGATCAGCACTTCTGTCTTGCAGCATGGAACACTGCCAGCTTGAATTCAATGATACCTCAATCGATGAAAGAGTGAGAATCCTGAATATCAAATCCACATGAACCGTGAATATATTCGTTACAGTGTTCTCAACCAGTAGGGGAAGCAGGTGGGAATGTGAAAACAGAATTACTTGTAGCATCTAAACTGAATATGCTTCAAATACCACTTAGTATCTAGTCTAGACAAAGATGGGCATGTTTAAAATAGTCTTATCTGCCTGTGGTTAACCACAGCTGTTAATTGCGGGTTTTCCCAGTGCACATCCATGTGCAGCTTTGCTGGAAGTTGCCTTTGTAAAGGGAGTGCAGTTTGAAGAAGGAAAACTTGTCAAGGGAAATAATGATTGACAGTCACTGATATTTCTAAATACCCAGTCTCCACATCAAAAGTGGTGAGGATTCTTTGTTGCACTCCCATTCTTGTCTAACAGGTTAGATCAGGCTGGAATTGTCCTTCAAGGAATAAGTACTGAGAGGAAGAAAATGATTTCTTTAAAGACTGCCATTGCTTTTAAACTGTGACTTCCTGGGAAGAGGAAGTATGTGAAATGGAGAGAAATGAGAGTAAAGCGGTGAAGTGGAAGCCCACAGAAGAACAGAGACACAGGTGAAAGTAAGTCAGGATGCTGGCAAACTGCAGGCACCTGAATTCCTTTATAGAGAGAAAATTAAAAAATACAAAACAACAACAAAAAGCACCAACAAATCAGATCTTCCCTTCCGCTGCCCCTTGTAATTTTCCAGAAATCTTCTATAATTTTCCCTGGAGTCTTATGCTGACAGCTGGCAGATGCTGGAGGAGACAGGGTCCTCAGAATGCATGATGGCAAGGTCACAGCTGGAATGCCTATGAAGATGCTGATGCAGTGAATCAAAAGGAACTTCTGCTGCCACATAGTGGCAGAAGGGAAAGGTTCCATATGACATGCTGCTATGTAGCCCTTGTACAAAAATGATGCCTTTGCGTTTTGTTAGTGTTGCTCTTTGGTACCAAGTGTGATGATGCTAGGAGATGGGAGGCATGGTGGAAGGGGAAGACCTCAACCAATACAGATCCTGCAAGCTTTAAAGTGCAAGTTAGTCCTTTGAAATCACATGGTGTTCCTATATGCTGTAAGTTTGTGAACAGCTGTTACTAAGAAGCTGCTTAAAAGCTTGTATTTCAGTGTGTATGTACTGTACTTCTCATTGTTGTGGTTGCTATAGTAAGCCCTTGTTCTTAATTGAATGCTACAGTAAATAATTCTTTATAAGTGGAGAGGAAAATTAAAAAAAACCTCTATCAGGAGTTCCTTGAGCCACTTGAAATTACTGTTCCTTCTGTCCTTTGTAAGTATGTAATGCACTGTGCAGTGGGTTAGAACAGGAACACCCGCATAACTGTGGTGTTCTCTACATAATTTCTTGTCCCTCAAAACTTGGCAAAATATGGTACGCTTTAGAGCACCTCTGTCAGTAAGGAAAATAGCAATTAGTTGGATTAAAAGAAGATATTTTTTCCCCTAAAATTACATACATATCAAATCTTGGAGGAGGATAGGATGCAAAAAGTTGAAACGATCCTTGAAATGATCCAAAGTATAACTGCTGCCAGTAGAGTTATAGTAGAGATAAATACTTCAATCTTTTCCTGTCCTTGTAAACTGTAGTAATCTATAAGCACTGTAACTTGAGAGTTTGTTCATGCTGATAGCAACCTTAGAGTGCTGCAGAGAGAATGCTGTCCTGGACAGAAAATACGGGATGTGCAGAACTATTTGGTTTGCACAGAGGTTGTAGTAAGACAGAAGCTGGTGAGCAGCTGAGCACAGCAGCAGCTCCTTCTTACCCCAGGGCAGAGAGGAGGGGGATCCTCAAAAGCTGGGTGAACTCCTTTAGAACTAAGAGAAACATCTCATATGTCACGATAAACAACCGTTAGGTAGAAGACTTTCAGGCCCCTGCGGGAAAACAGAAGGAACTGTGAGGTTAATGGAAGTAGGATATTATCCTATCATAGGGCAGTAAAAAGTGAAAGAAATTAGATGATACCTGAAATGTTCGGTTCAGAGTTGTTAGCACTAAGCAAACAATAGATAAGAATTTAAAGCACAAGAGTGAGTATAAGCTGATTTGGGCTTATTTTGTGCTTTTATCAGTATCTGAGTGTGTCTTTTGGTCCTCTGTCTCATCTTCCCACCTGTGTAATGAGGCCCTTACTGAGGCAAACACTGCAGTTTGTGAGTGGCTGAGATGCTGTTGCAAGAAGGGTCATAGATATATGACATTTTTTTGTAGACTGCTGCTCTCCCAAGAAGTGGAAGGCACGCTTATTCCTTAGCAGCTAAGGTGCTTCTCATGGATCTTCATCCTCATTAGCAGGCAACATCTGTTTCTTCTTGTAATTAGCTCACAGTTCAATAGGTAGCACCAGTCTCTTTTACACCTGGACTACAATCAACATGGAAATCACAGAAGCACATGTGTCCCCCTTCTCCCCCCCTTCCCCTGTTTTTTAAAGCAGTCTGAGTTGCACACATTGTTAAACACCTAATAGACAACAAGCTCTATTAGAATACTTCAGCATATGTTTAAAAAAAAAAAAAAAAGAAAAAAGAAAAAAACCAACACCTTTTTCCTTTTCTTCATGGGCTTCAGTTCCAGAGTACTTTGGCTTCTCTGGTTTCTGGGTTAGCCTTAACCCACCAGCCATGGATCAGGCTGTAAAGAACTGTTTCCAGCCACCTGCACAATGGCAAGGGGAAGTGAAGCGAGGGCTTCTGGAGGGGGGGAGCGTGCACCAGCTGGCCCTGCTCCTGAGGCATTATAACTGGATTCTTTGGGGTAGAAGGGTGTGAGGTCTCAGGTCATTTCCTGCCAGGTTTGTTCTGAAAGGGAGGGGGATATGTAATTGCGCTGTCTCCCTGTACCATTAGTGTCAAGACTCATTAGGAACCCAATCCACTCAGTGGTGGTAGGCATACAAAAGAAAGAACTAGCCAAAGTCTGCAGACTGCAGAGCAGGAGTTGGTGGAGGAAGCAATTGTAAAATTCCCGTCTGGGTAATTAGAGTCAGCAGGGAATCAGATTGGCTACAGCAGGGCTTTCATTTTTCGTCTTGCTGTTTTAACAGGATTGGCAGGTGCTGCTTTATTCCAGGGGTGAGGTGATGTGCCTGTGTCATAATTCACAATGAGAAATGATCATCAATTTGCTGCCATGCTCCTGGGGTGAGCTGAGCAGACGAACTGTGATTACTATTGTTATTAGTACCTTGTTAGCATGGAGCAGGAAAATTGTTGTGGCAGTTTTCTCTGAAAGAGGCAGGATCTGCACACACAAAAGCATGTTCTTGGATGCTTTGTTAGACTTGGAAAGTTTGGGATTGCTGGCTCTTTCACACTCCCTAAAATGGGATCTCTTTCTTAGCTGTCAAAAAGACTTGTCTTGGAAAATTGATCCAATGTTTAAAAATTGGCAGCATATTGGAATCCTTTATCACCAAGGCCATTTAACTGAGCTATAATACAGTAAACAAAAGTTTACCTCCTTATTCTGAATACTCTGCTTACTACATAGCTGTTTGTATAGTGAGAAAAGGAGAAGACATTGGCAAGCTCTTCTTTCTGCACACAAAGGTATAATTCAAGGTGTGGATGAAGATGTGAAATGAACAGAGGTTCGCATTGACTTCTGGATTCTGGCACAGATCAGCAGCTTGCACACTGTAATAGTCAACACAGATTAAATGGTGCAGCAGTAAGGGATGTGCTGAGACAACGTGGCTATGGGAAGAAGTTTTGTTAACACACTGTAATTCTGTAGCAAAAGTCTTACAGATGAGGATTTTCATCACATATTGGTCACATTTACTAACAAAAGTAAAACTTGCAGCTGCTTTGCTTAGCTGAATTCCACATCTGAGAGCCAGACCTCCACCCATCAACAGCCAAATTAAAGATTAAGGACAAATTTGTTGATGATGCGGAAGTCAGCATAAAAGCAGCAGGATGCTTCTCTTCTCTGCAACTATATAGTCCTCGTGCAAAGCTTTTGACTTTTCTTTAAAGGATGCAAGATTTATTTCCTACCTCTGCCCAAAAGGAGTCTTATTGTGAGCAGTAGACTACTTTCCTGAGGATAACATACGGGATTGTGTGCAAAAGGAGGAACGAAATGCTATATTGTTTGCTAGGCACTCTTCAGTAAAGTGTTCAAAGGGAAAAAATATTTCTGTGTGGGAAAACGTTCCAACATTTCAAAAAATATTTTATTGCTCTCCTTGAAGCAAAGCTGAGACCATCAAGGTTTATTTTTATGAAAAATATGCAAGAGAAATGAAATTCCTCCAGTGGAGGGCCACACAGATGATAAAGGGCCTGGACCATCTTGCTTGAGGAAAGACTGAGTAACCTGGGTCTGTTCAGCCTGAGGAAAAGAAGACTGAGGGGGGAATCTAATGTTTATGAATATCTAAAGGGGGATGGGAGGCAAATGGATGAGACCAGGTTCTTCTCAGTGATGTACAGCAATAGGACAAGGAGTTCTGGCCTAAAACTGAAAGATAGGAAGTTCCATACTTATTTGCAGAAGAAATTTTTTACAGTAAGAGTGATGGACACCTGGAACAGGCTTCCCAGAGAGTTGTGGAGTCTCCTTCTATGACAGTGTTTAAGAGCTGTCTGGAGGCCTACTTGTGCGACCTATTGTAATGTACCTTCTTTAGCAAGGGGGTTGGACTGGGTGATCCCTTGAGGTCCCTTAAATCCCTCCAATTCTGTAAAATTATTATCCTGAAGTGCTAGTTTATGGACCCTTGCTTGAGGTGTGGGTAACCCTGTTGTGACCGTGGTCTTCTCTGTTCGGAGGTGGTATTCTGCTGTCCAGATTGCTCTGAGGTTCTTCCTTGGGCTCTGGCCAGAAATTCCAAGAGTGAGGTAGAACTGTGTCTTACTGAAGGCTTAATGAAGTCAACATATACACATGAAAATTTTTAGCTTTAGTAGTTAAGTGTTTTTCCACCAAAAGAGCAATTTAACCTAAAGATAAAAAAAAAAAAAAGAGGGGATTCTTGCCAAGTTCTATCCTTCAGACTGCAACTATAGTTGAAGAAACCTACTTGGAAAACAAACAATTAGATGTGTGTTTTCCTCAAAGCCTTCCCTTTGAGTCTGCTTCTTTTTGGCATGTTGGGTCTCTAGCAGAATAAGAAACTAATACTTCAGCCCTTCCCTCATCTCTGGGTTCCTGTCTGGAATGAATCAATCTCAGGTCTATAAGCTGCTTAGATCTTTAAACCATTCTAGATTAAATGATGGCAAAAGAAGCTTTGCTAGTTGCTGATTTTTATAGCTAACTGCCTCTCTCTCAAGACAGACATTGCAAGTCCATACAGAAGTATCTATTATTTCTGACTACTTCTCAAAGACTATCTGGTGGTCATACATGGTAACTGGAAGTTTGAACCCACCCTATCAAGGAAAAAATCCATACTTCTCCCTTATATCCTCCTTATTGAGATCTACTTCTGTCAAAACATGGGTGACCCTCTCTTTCTACCCCTCACCCATACTTGGCAGGTCCTCTGTCTAGATGGCTTTAAATCTGATTTGAGACTTATTTGGATTAACTCATTAGTGGGGCTCCGTTCTGGCAAGCTTGCTAATCTGTGGCAGTGGTGCATAGCACTGTGACAATATTACACTGAAAATGAGAAATCTAATGAGATTAGCATTTTATGCATTCAGACGGGGCCTGGGTGTTTGCATGGTCTGCAGACCTTTGATATGAATCAGAGAAGGGAGACAAATGACTGGTCAGTAACACAGCATCCAAATGAAGAGATTAGATTGCAGTGGTTCATGAAAGTGACAATAGCTTGGTTGTGGTGAGTAGAAACATCTCCGTTCCATCAACTGACTTTGTCTTAAAGACATTCCCACATATGACCATGGATTCATTGTTTTTTCTAAGGCTGGAAGAGAGCTGACCTGTGTTCTGGAGATCATCTTGCAAGTTAGTCCTGCACGATCCTACTGGTGGTGATGGGAAAAGGTGTTGGTTGCTTTCATGGAGAAGGTGGCTGCTGACATCCAAGTTGTTCTTAGTTTGCACTGGCTTGCAGTGCAAAATATGCTTGTTAATGTGTGTGACTACCAGACTGCTCCGTTCTAAAATTAAACTCACAAGATTAGTTGCCTGGACAAATTCCAGTCACACTTTTCCCTCTCAAAGGCGTTGTTGTTTTTACTCTAGGTTTAAACAGAGAAAAGAGTAAGCCAATAACTGCAGCCTTCCTTGACTGCATAGAGAGTGAGAAATATGCCTGGTTTCTTAGCTACATCTAGCAGAGAAAAGCAGCCCCCATGGTGGATGCATGGTCTTCTCCTGCCCTACCACTCAGCTAGAGCTTTTGTGGCATTTTGTATGAGGCACGGAGATAACTGAGAAGTTGTGAAGTGATACATCAGGACTGGGAGTAACTGCCAGATGCTGTCCTAGCCTGCCACCCAGTGCTGGTTTCTGGCACTCAGAGCAACCAGTGTTCTCCACCATTGCAGCTGGTACCTGGTGTCCTGGGCTGGTTCTTCCTGGACCCTGTTGGAATAATCCTTCTTGAGTTATGGGATGAGATATTCAGACCTTGATAGAAATTAACCATGGTTTAAAATGGGCTGACTTTGGAGAAGTACGTGTCAGCTTCTTCTTTGGTGAGTACCACGGGATCAACAAGAAGGAAATAGCTCTTGGGTATTTTGCACTCAGTAGGTGATAGTCTTTCCTAGCTTCCGGGTTCAATGAGTTGTAAGCAAGAAGAGAAAGCTATCACTTCTGGACAGATTAAGTATGATTAGAACTACATGGTCTCAGCAGTGGTGAGACCACAAAGATGCTGAAGTTGGCTGTAGTTATCAAACAGAGATTAGAGCTTCATCTTTATAAAACAGTTAACAGAGCTGGACAGAGGTGATGAATCCCAAACATACCATTAAAACTGCTTAAACTCCAGAAGGAAGAAGTGATTTCTTGGGAAAGCAGGGATATTGAAGAGTGCTATGGAGCCAGGCTGTTCTAGGGAAAATGAATGTGGTACAGATGACAGTTTTCATTCACAGGACTCATCATTCCTTGAATCAATAAAATAAAATAAAATAAAATAAAATAAAATAAATCCTTCTATTTCAAAGCTGAAAGTGCTGATGGGGATGAAGAGATTACTTCGTAAAATTATTTAACAGAAAATCTGGAGTGGATAATATAGGGAGTAGTTTTTGTTTTTAGGTTTTTTGTTGTTGCTGGTGGTTTTAATTAAAAAAAAGTTTCTGTCATCTAACCATCAAATAAGAAGGTAGTAATAGGATAGTATCACTGATAAAGAAAAAAAGAATTGTGTGACCAATAGCTTTAATTGGGTAAACTAGGAAAATCTGGTGTAGTCTTAGAAAATGCTGTTTTTCTTAATAAGAAATAGTCCACTGTCATCTTTAATGGCATGGACTAAAGCTGCCACACCAGTGTTTTATCAGCTGAAGAATTTAATAGAGCAGCAGCCTTTGTGACTGTGGCCTGACACTCAGCCTTGACAATGCTGCCTGGATTTATCTAGGTGACCAGATATATTGAGCTTTGGCTCTGCATTGTGTACGGGGTGGAGAGTGGACATTTTTCTTTAAGTGAGATAGATTTTGTTGCCACTGATAAAGAAGAGAGAGAAGAAGAAAGAAAGTGATAAGATGGCCTTATTTGAAAGTGCATGAGGTGCAGAGAACAGGCAAAATACAGGAAAGGGTGAATTTAAAAAGAAGAAGAAAAACAAAGGCATATTTACTCCAAAATGAGCTGAAAGGTCATTAATGTATGTTGTAAACCTTTAAATGCTCTATTAGTCAGGTAGTGTAAAGTGGAAGGAAAAAAACTAGTACTACTGATTTGCATTTTGTTATAAATTCAGAGTGAAAAAGAGGAAAAATTATCAGCAACGTGCCTTAGCAAATTTTGCATAATAGTAACAATTTATATTTGGGAAGAAAATACTTAAAAAAATAAGTAAAATGAATAAAAAGGTAATTCAGAGCAGCATTAGCTCTTCATCTTCATGTAACGATATAGACAAAGCCCAAATTCTAACACTCTGTGGTGAATTATGGGACATGGTAGAGCTTGCAGAACTGGAGAAATAAAACACAATCAGTTACAGTGTCCCATTAGGAAAAGGTGATGTAATGAATTCCTCTTTCATAGCCTAGCAATGACACATTTCATTCACTGGGTTATTTACCCTCTGGATAAAAATGATAATCTCTTTCATAATATGAAAACATCTCCTCAGTACATTTGCAGGGGAATCTCATTAAAAGGCATTGATAAATGTATTTTTTGTCAAGAGATGCAAAGGCACTGAGCCTCGTGAACAGGGATGCTAGACTGGAAGCCAGAACACCTGGGCTAAATTCCTGACTCTGCAATGACTTTCTGAGATGCTGGGTGGGCACCCTCAGCTGCTGGGACTCTCCTTGATGTATCCCTTCTGATTCCATCTATTAAAGGTCAGCTGGCATAGTAAAGACATAATTATTTAAGCTGCGTATGCCAACACAGATTGTACAGTGTGAAACAACTCTGAGCTATTTAGCCTCTCTGACAGGAAGGTAATTTTCAGTGGGGGATGTGATGCATGGCTGGGGAGAGGCATGAGTAGTACCAGCTACAGCTAGGAGAGGACAGGTGTCCAGATACTGAAGATATTGGCTCCTTGAGGAAGGTGTTTTATACAGGGGAAGGAAGGTGCATGATCCACCCCCAATGTAAGTTAGCACTTCTGGATATTCCAGGAACATGATCACTAATGTTGCATTCTTTTGGCTTAGTTCATAGGTTGAGATGTTGTAAAGAGGGTTGGCCTCCTTAGGCCAACTTTGGAGCTACTATGTGTGAAATACATACTCTTCAGTGGCTTGGCTGACTCTCAATTTTTTCTGGACTTAAGAATAATAATAATAATAAAAAAGCAGTCAGGTGGAGAGAACTGCTTTTAAAGGAAAGCTATTTAAATATGATCTTTTTTTTAATCCTAAGTAAGGAAAAAAAAAAAAAAAAGGCTTAAATTCCTAAAAAGCTCACCTGGAAGCACAGTTGGCTCGCTGATTTGTTTTGTTTTGTTTTGTTTTTAAACCAACATACAGATCATCCCAGAACAGGCCTTGCAATTTATCACATTGGTGATCTGTCATCTGTAAAAGGTATCTGCTAGCACATCTCCACAGGCCTCTAAATATTCAAGATTTAGTGTTAATGAAAAATACAGTCTCTATGCGACGAAAAGGTAACAGTTTATATGTAAATGTTACAGTGCTGTTGCTTTAGCATCTTAGCGTTCATTTTTTTTAAATCAAACGTGGCCTTCAGTCCTAGTTAAACATAATAATAATAATAATAAAATCAGTTTCTCTAAAGAGATCCAAAAAGCTGAATATATTTTCCCAGCTGATTGATGCTTTTTCATTTATTTTTGAATGTAATTTTCGTTGGGTAAGGAATTGTTCTCTTGAATGTCAAGGAGGAAATATTTCCTGAACCACAGGCTAGGATTGGCTGGCTCAAGTCTAATGAGATAGCTCCGGTGAGACAGTGTATGCTGGGGAAGTAGAGAACTGAGTGATTTGTCACACTGGTTTTCCAGCCATTGCTAAAAAGCTGCTTTGTAATGCCAGCCTGCCAAATCTCCTGGCCACAATCAAATTACACCCTCTGCATGCACGCAAATCCACACCCTCGCCCTTTAGATCTATCACCGACAGAACAGTTATTAAACAAAAACTCAGCCCAGGGAATTATTAATCACCAGGCTTCATTTCTTTATCAAATGCTGTGGCCCAGAGGGAGAACTTTTTAAGCTTTCAGAAAGACCATTGCACATTAATCACTTGAGGGAAGAGGGATATAGGCTTGGCATTTGTAATACTTGTCAGATCAGAAATAGGAGAAACAAAGATCAAAAGAGATGTTCATGACTTGGAGGCTACAGGGTTTCACTTTTGTTCTTCTCTGTGGCCTCCTTTTCTTGCTGCTTATTTGGGGATTTTGATTTTCTTCTTTTGGTCTTGTCCTGTAACTTACACTGACTGTAACTCTGAGTTTGGTCTCAGAAACATGCCTGATTTATTGAAAGTGCAATACTGGGTTCACTGTTACATGTAAGAAACATACGTACACATATATACTCCTTTAAAACAATTGAAATCACAGCAGCTCCAGGCCTTACACATGGCAGATTAAGCCAGTATTGTAGACTGTCTGTTGCAGGAAGCATTTGCCCTGTGATTAGTTGGAGCATTAATTAACATTGACCTCATTCACTCTAAGCCTGAGACCTTTAGCTCCTGTAGTATGTGATGAGGTTGTTACTCCTGACAGGATACACTGTGAGGAGAGTAATGTAGGTTGCTGTTCACTTGGCATGTCTTTTCTTATGAAAGGATGGTTTAACAGCTGAAGTAAGTAGCCTTTACTTGTAACACTGTAACGCTTCAATACTGCACTTTGCAATCCAGATTCTTGCTTTAAAAGGTTCTTCAAACATCTTGATGATGTTAAGAGGTGGCTTTGCTAGTATCTATCATTCCCACTTGCGTACATAATCTATTCTGCAACAGAAAAATAACTGACTTCTTACTAATACTTTAGCTTAAAATATGCAATCATTTTAATATATATGATGAACTTGTTGTCCACTTCCAATATGACTTGGAGCTAATTACGAAAACAACTCACTTCAGAATAATACATAAGCGTATATTTAAGTACAACATGGGCTATGAGTGAATTAAATCTATGAAGTGTGAGTGGGAAAAAACAACCTAGAAATTTTGTAGATAAATACCAGCTTTTCCTAGTGTAGTATCTCTTCTTGAGTTTGTTGTACTCATTTCCTAGAGCTGCAGGTACCTACAACCTCCCTCTCTCATGGGAATACTTGAAGGGAAAAAAGACTTTAATTCTGTGGTGCATATGTGAGGTTGCAACGAGGATCCCAAGCTCATTGCAGAGTGGGCTGTGTGTTAAGATGCATTTATACTGTGGCTGGCACACAGCCTAGTTTTGTACAGCCCTGCTGTTCACTGGAGCCTCTAGGCACTACTGTAATATAAATATTCGGGAAGAAGAATAGGGCTATTTGTGGCTCTTGAGGGCAGCTGTGTGGCTGGCGTGCAGCATGTTTTTTAAATCTTCATCTCTTATTTTTCCAAGCATCCAGTAAGAGAGAAGAAACAAACTATGTTTTCTGCGCAAAGACAGAAGGAATGAGAAGAGGAACGGATAGCATCAAATGAATTCTGAGAGTGCCACAAAACACTTGTTGCGTGTTGTCCCGACACTGCAATATGATATTTGCTTTGTGATGTTGTATCAATATGCGAGACGATCTGTCATCTTGAGAGTCTCATGTCTGGCAAGGCAGTTCCAAACTCAGAGTCTCACTTCTTTTGAAGTGATTTTGTCTGTACACGTGTAAACAGCAGCCAACTCTTTGAGATCTCCAGAGCAATCTGTGTAGGCATAAGCACTGAAAAAGCTGAATGACCTGCAATTCCACAGGCAAACAATTCAAATTATTAGTTCTACTCCCAAGTATATCATCATATACTGGAGAGTGTATCAGTACACCACTGTGAATAACTATCAGAGAGTTCTCCTGATGAACAGTATGACAGAAGAGTGTATGGGCTAAGAATAATAGTTTGTCTGGTTTGCCTGTCAAGAAAATCTTGAAACATCCATATTTTTGGATAGGATTTGCACAGCAGGAACTGTGTGTGCCTCTTGTTAATTGAACTTAGTACTAAAGGAATTGTTTCTGTTTCATTAAATGGGTTATTCCTTTCTTTTGGTTATTTTTAAAGGAGAGGAGAGCAGGTAATGAAGAAAATGTGCTATATTATCATTTTTCTCCCCAATCTGTAATCTTGTGAGAAAGAACATGGAGATGTTACAATCCCCTAACTCCTGAATTACACTCGTACAAACTGCTTTTGCTGTGATTGTCAGCAATACTGCATCTAGAGAATCTCAAATTAGTGGGATTTGGTATAGGATTCTGCAGTAAGATATCAATTATTAGAGAAGAAATTCTGCATGGTGATTAGCACGCTTTCTCTTGCTCTGTCAATACTGTTTTTCCACCCTTATGTGAGGAGCTGTAAGCAAATTTCCTCATGGGGTGAGGTCAGAGTCCACATGCCTTGGAAGACATTTTGGAGGACTGAAAGATCCCAGGAAGTTATGGAGCTCAAACATGTATTTGGTCATGATTATTTTAATCAACAATGTCTTTGCTTCCTTCAGCTCTGTGTTAGTTTGCTCACTGTATGCACTCACAGGGTTTCTCTGACAATGGATTCCTTAGGCTCAGTGCTTCGCATTACCTCAGGTCAGCTGCTCCACCACAACTGTTCTCAGGCAACATCTTGTTCCTTTATGGTTCAGCTCAGGTAATTTACTCCTTTTTGCAGAGTAGAGTATGTGACCTCAAATGACACTACAATTACTAGATGATAAGATCTTGCAGATAGGCGGTTACTCCAGAATAGCTGAAGCATGGTAACATGCATTATGTGGCTCTAGCACAGGCTCAGCAGTGCTCATCACAATAGTGAGATCTGTGGTTTCTAAGTGTGGATGTGGGCCGTTGCGTTTAAGGAGGGAACAGTGGATATGTGGCTGGCAGTGTAGAATTAGGGAAGTCTTGAGGCTGGACAACAGACAATTTGCTTCTAAAGCATTTATTAGATTTCACTTATGGGCACTGAAGTGAGATTTTATCACTTCCTGCACCGCACGCTTGAAGCTGGGGCTGAGATATCATGATACAGGCTTAGCTGCAGATTTGGAAGAACTTTCCTATTATCTACAAATAGCTATCTGCCTTATATTAGTCATTTCCTGGTAGAATTAGCCTTAATTTATGGTTAAAAGCAGGACTGTATCAGGATTATTCTGTTTCCAGAGCTTTGGTTTCAGTATACATGACTGCCATCCAGACTAAATCGTTAATCTCATCGATTGCTATTGTTGTCATTGTCAGTCACTTCACTGACTATACTTTTCCCCTCAGAAGAGCTATGTTTTTACTTATACATAAAGTGTGTGTATATATTCATATTTTAAGTATGATTTTTAATATATAGTATGTAAGTATAAATATATATTCTAAAGCATGAGTTGCTTCACAGTGGAGAAGGTACTTATATACACTTCTATACTTATAGATGCTACTGTGACACAGAGGGAATGTTATCCTTGTCAGAAATAGTCAGTAATCATTCTTGATGGTAGTGCCTTCTGCCCCTGCCTGTTAATTGCATTATGGTAACTCTTAGCAGACTGAATTAAGATAAAGTTCTTGTTACAGTTAGTGCTGCAGAAACATTCGGCTCTCACCCTGCAATGCAAACAGGCTGACAGAAGACAGAGAAAGGAAGGTGAACAAGAGACATAAACAACCCTCCCTGGGAGAGTCTATGCTCCACTGGAGCCATAGATTAGTGATGGCATTGTGATACACGCAGCTTTTTGTACTCATTTGTTGGGGCACCCCAGAGCAACATCAGTTTGTTTGGTTTTTTTCCACTTGTTTCATTATCACTTTCTGCAGTTGTTACCACTGATTTATTGTCAGCAACAGTAAGGCTCTGTGTAAAGGCTAGACTCTACATTACATCAGCTGTGAACAAGGTAAAATGATGCTATGCACATGCCATCGGGCTGTCTTTCACAGAATCACAGAAAACAGCTCTCAAGCACTCACAATCAGAATGGGGTCTGCTCAGCCTAGCCTCCCCTGTCTGCCTTGCCTGTTACTGAGGAATGATGGAGATTTCCAGATCCCTGCATTCAAGCATCTGACTGCTCCACCATTCCTACTGTTAGAAAGTGATATTCATGTGTTTAACTTCTCCTTGCTTCAAGTTTTGCCTTTACTGCTTGTCCCACCTATTTTTTTTCCTTTTAACTTTATCTGTTACCTTGATTCCTGTCAGTTTAGTTTTCTGTTTACCAAACAGCTTCATTTTTTCCCTTAAGCCCATGTTTTCTAGCTCTCTGCTGCTTCTTACCATCCTACACTGGAACTCTTCCAATTGGACCACGATCTTCTTGACCTCTTAATAATACAGCCTGGTTGTAAGCTGAGACTGAGGGGGGAGACTGGGAATTCTATGTTAGAGAAATCACTGATAGCAGATCTTGCTAAATGTGGAGGAAAAGGAAAGGAATAGAAAAGTTAGAGAAAGCTATCGGATTTCTTGAATGTTTCAAGTTTCGGGGTAAGTTGCTGATATGAGGTCAGAGAAATTTGCACTGAGAAGGGTAAAACAATACATTTTGGAAAGAACTACTTAAATTACACTCATGTACACACATGCAGGGATTTACTCAGCTGCAACCTCTTTTAGAAAATTTCAATGAAGACATTACCACAGTGTGCAAAGGTGGTAAAACCAGACTGTATCAAAGAGAATAATAATAATAAGGAACGCATTAAAGCAGGATTACATTGATTGGTGTTGTAGCTCCATCTAAGCTACTGCATTCAGTGTTGGTTTCTTCATTTCTAAATGGCCATTGCAAAAAGTAAGCCAGACAAGGGCCTAGGAAAATTATTAGACACAGCATGAAGGAATGAGAGAGTCAGTGCCAGATGAAGTTAAAAAAGAATATGATGACTTAATTTGAAAAGTGCAAAGTAATAGAGAAGAGACAAGAGATAATGAATTCCATTCCATCCCATAGCCTAAATGCAAGTCAGCTCTTGATGAAATAAAATGGCACAGATTTAATATGGATCAAAAGAAATTTTGTTCTGAGTAAGGGCCAGATATCTTGGCCTGACTTTTGCACGCCTGGCAGAATTCAATGCGAGACAGAAGTACTGCAGCAGTTTTGAACTACTTCTGCTCCTCTCTGATAAGAGGAATATTGCTCTGCATCTAGTGCCAAGTCTGCTGCTGTGGGACAGCAGGGTGCAGGCCAAAAGGGTCACCTGGGTGGCCAATATTCCTTTACATCTCAGGACTGAGCCCTTGTGGAGCACTCTAGTACTGCTACTGCAAAACTATTTCATTAGTCAATAACTCAGCTGCAGATAATCCTGCTTTGTGGCATCACTCCTTGTCAGATTCACAGTATACTTCCATAGCCTTAGGTTTCTTAGATTTCTTCATTTCTCTCAAATATGTCTGAGCTCGGAGTTGCCAACCTTAGATGAGTAAACAGATCTTTCAAGGAAAGCACTTTTTCATGCTGTGTTTTGTATAGAGAGAAAAAAAGCATTTTCACCTTTTGTTATTGCTTGTTCAAAGTAAGAACAAGTATTGCTGAAGATCACAATTTCTGATGTTTCTTGGGAATACATTATCCATCAAGAGTAAAACAGAGGAATAAGGGAGAAAAAATTCTTACTACTTATATCTTATTTATTTCATGACTTAGCAAAACTGCCTCCATATGAGATGATCTCTGTGGCTCTGAGTGGCCATTACCTCCAGTTAACTTGATTGAGCTAAGGTGGCTGGTATCCAAAATGAGCCAGCTGCTTTGAGATAAACTGAGGTCAGGGAAACAAAGTTTGGGATTACAGAACTTCAAAGGAGCAGTAAAATTGAGAAGAATTTGGTGAACCTCCTTGAAGTGTCTCCATTTGTGTCTATACTACCATAATAATTTGGTGGTTGTTTGAAACTCCTTTTTCTGGCAAACACTTCCTTCTGTCAGCTTAGGAGCATCTCTCTAAAGTTACCTGATTTGCCTTTGGCTCTTAGGTTTTAATAGAACCCAGAAAAGGATTCTCTCAATTAGCATTTCTGTTTGAAAGAGATCTAGGAGCATTCCATGACTGTTGAAGGAGAGCAGTGTTGGCAGGGAATTAACTCCCTGATTTCTGGTTTCCCAGCCACCTATGATACCCTGCAGGAACACAGTGTTAATTGATTCACAAACAGAAGGAATAGCACAGCACTGTCTTGCACTGGAAAGAGGCACAGGTCCTTCCTTCTACATCCTGGAGGTCCCTCTGGAGAAAGCAACGAAGCCTTTATTATCATTATATAACTGATCCTGTCACCATGACCTTATCTGTACGTGTAATTGAGCAGTAATCAAGACTGTGAATTTGAACTACATTGGCAAAGCTGCATCAGTGCATCCAGTGAGAAATGGGCTGCCACCACACACAGAAGCATTCACTAGACCTTAAGTAGAGGAGTCGGTGAAACTGAGACCATAACAGAGAAATGAGGACTCTCAGCAGTCCTTATCCTTATTTTTGCCACTACATCAAACTTCTGCTTCCACACTTCAGTACTGTACAGCCTTCATTAGGAAACATCACTTTAAACAAACAGATGAAGTGCACATAATATTTTTACTCCTCAAAATCTGGAATACTATATGCCATTAACACTGAATCACTGAAATTGCTCCAAAATGAAACATTACAGTGTATTGTGCCAATGTCTTGAAAGTCTTTGTGTTAAAGTTTCCACGAGAGAAACCAAAACAAAACTCCAAACCTGAAATTTCCAGTATAGGCATCACATTTCAGTCCTAATGCATGGGAAACATCAAAGCATTATGAGCCATCATGTCCACACAGAGAGGCAGATAAAAGTCTAAAGTCGAAAAGATCAGTCTGCAAATAAGATACACATTTAACTGAAGATAATTAACCACTGGAACAGATGGCATAGGGATGTGGTAAATTAATCGCCTAGAGTCTTTAAATCAAGATTCTATGTCCTTCCTTCTAAAAGAGATGGCATGGTTCAGCTATAAATTATTGGGCTTGATGGTGGTATCACTGGGTGATATGCTCTGGACTGTGTCATATGCAGGAGGTCAGAGTTGATGAGCATAATGATCCATCCATCTAGACCTTGCTATCCATGAATCCATTATGTTAGCTTGAAAAGTTTTATAGTTTAACAAAGCAGTTACAGACTGTTAGTTTCACAGTGTGTAGCTTTAGAAGTTTCTAAATACTCTTTCATTCTATGTTGTAAAGGGTCTGAATTAATCTTGTTAATACTGTTTAAAAGCATGCAAGTGTAAAATGTGAACGTGCTTTTTTTAAAACAAATTTATTGCTGTACTGCTGTAAAAATATGATATTCACATAGACATGGCTTGCATATTCCCTCACTGGCCCGTTGCCCCAACACTTGGGTGGGTAGGTAGTAGAAAAAAATTTTTCATCTCTTTCTTTCCCTCTCTTGGGCTATGTGGAGAAAGTTGTATATCTTAAAGTAAATATGAGATCAACATACTGGAATATCTTTACTTTTGAGAGCCTGAATAAGCCTGCTGCATCATTCATGGACAGTCACTGAAATGGAGGCTGGCAAAGCCAGGGTCTGGGGACCTGCTCTCTAATTTAATCTTCATTTCCTGTCTTGAATGGGATCTTTGATTTAGTGACAGAATTCTTATGTCTTTAACGTCAAATCTCTGGTACCAGTGGTGCCATCACAAAGGGGACTTAAATACCCCTGAGCCAAGAGCACCAGGTAGCAGTCAATTTGTACTTTTGAATGTGCTCAACCCACACAGCTTCCATACTCTGCCCAAATCTCAAGAACTACAGTGAGACTTCTAGAGGCAATTTCCTAACTTTGAGCTGGGAAAAGTCAATGTGACCAATTGGGGAGGTGTAATATGGCTTTACTAGAAGGTTAAGGAACGACAGGGGAAAGAATAGGCTACCTAGAGAACATCATCTGATTCATCTGTGTTGTGGAGCAGCATCCTTAAAGGAACAATCTGGAAAAATAAATAACTTGATTTGGGGCAGGATGTAATAAAGGATGCAATCTGGAATATTACTTTATGCCAACCGAACTTCATCACCATCATTTCATTTGTTTACAATAGCCTTTACTTCTCATCCTGAACTTCTGTGTTGTAGCACTGGACATATCTGTATGATTGCAGAATGTCAAAACGCACCTATCTGTGGTGATTCTTCCTGACAGGTAAGCTGTTCTGTAAAATGTTTTGGGAACAATACTTAATACATCTTCAATGCTTAAGATCCCAAAGAATTCTCTGACAGTTAAATATAGAAAGGGCTGGGTTCTCCTCTCCTATTACACAACAGGGGTATCAAGACATGATTAATGATGTTGGGCATCTGTTTTTCAACATTCAACTGAGAGACACTTGAAGAGATACTCAAAGAGAGACCTCTGAGCCATACGTGAGTCTTAAACTGTTCATTCCCTGGTAGAAATACCCCCAAATTATATCATGCTTCTTAGAAACGTTTGTCCTAGTGAATTTTCATTACCATTCCATGCACATGCTAACGTCTTTTGTGATTATGAGAAACAGCCTTGCATGTCTAAAAGGCAGTGTTTCATCAAGCACCAGGGAAATAATATTTTGAATATCTAGCCCCAAAACGTTGCTTAAATTAAGTCAGTTTCTCTCCTCTTCTTTCCCTTTTCTTAATTCTGATTGACCATCTCTACTCAATTGACTTACATTCTTTTTCATTTATGCTCCAATTTTATAGTCCCTTGGTTAGACAACCATAAACATTCAGCTCTTCTCACATATAACCAAGATTAAAGCAATGTATATAGATCCAGCAGCAAAGTGGTATTTTTACCCACTCTTGGACTGTGTATGTATTTCTTCAGTAACATTTGAACAATAATTCATCATTTTTGATCCCCACGTATATATGTAAGCCAAAACTGCAACAACTATTTTTGCTAGTAACTGGCTAGCAGCTGTACTTAAATATCTGAGAAACCCGCCTTTCACTGTGAAAAAATGTAGCTGCCGATTTCTTGCATGTACAGTTCTGTTTAATTTGCACTGTAATTAGGAGCTATACAATAGAGCACTAAAAAAGAAATGCCATTGAGTCACCTTCCCTCCACAGCATACTGTATGTTCAGCTTTGTAGCGGATCCCATAGGAGTACCCAGGCCAATATGTGGATACTTGGAATTACTTACTGCTGACGATGCATGGATATGTTGTAAAGGATGCTTACTGGTATGTTCAAGCTCCCTCTATACCAAAAAACACGACTTTGCTAATTGAAGATAAATCCATTTCATCTGCCCTAAATCCATCACCAACCTATTTTTAAGGGCATTGCTGTCTGCAGCACTCACTGCTACTCCAGGTCCTGTGGGAAGGGGTGAAACCAAAGCTGCTTGCTCTCACACAGTGCTTGCTGTGGGCTCCATTTTGTTCATACTAATAGAGTTACAACATCGCTCCACATGGCCAATCACTGGGAGAGGTGCACTGTGCCTACCACCATGTAGGGCTTCAGGGCTAAAGCTCTCCCATATCTGCTGATAATCTTTTAAGTACCAGTAAAAACTGTGGTGTATAAATAAACAGGTCTGTGGCACCCATCCAGAACTCAGATACGCTGATAACCAGTGGTCTCATTTCTAGGCCATCCTCTTTTGAGATTCTGCACCAGCAGCCCTGTGCATGTCAGTCAGCTTTCTCTGACTACAGACTTTCCATTCCTTTACCATTTTTAGTCCTTCCAGACTGTACTTTCCCTCACTAAAATTCAGTAAGCTCTATTGTCTTCTCATCTACTTCAAACGCTAACAGGATGCTTTTTACCTATAAAAACAAGGCACATTGTCACTTGTCCCACTTTAAAGTGCTTCATGTAGCACTTCCATTCCGTACTGCACATTAACCACATTTTACATTCAGTGCTGCACCTGCGTCTCTCTCTTTCTGTCCCCAGCACCCAGCCAGGTGGGAATCTGTATGTGTTGTTCTCACA
>PPHD01007114.1:0-23525 GCA_002909625.1 Bambusicola thoracicus
CCTCCAAGCAACTCATCATCTTTGAAATACTTATTTTAAAAGGCCAGCTACAGCAGGAAAGCCTAAACTTAAGCTAGACCTCTATCAAAGGTATATATATACAAATATTATGCCATAAGAAGCTATGCCAGCATACGGGCACTCCTAAGACCAGTTCAAGTATTCTGCACAAATATTGGGAGGATGTGTCCAGGCTCCTTGGATACAACCCATTTATATGCTACTGCAGTAATATTTGCCAGTGTTTTAAAAGAAAGATCCATGTAATGGTAAGCTGATCAAACCATGTGCTCAGTGGTTAACAAATAAAAACATGTTTTTTGGCCTTTATAACAATACATCTTAAAATCTCTAACATGTAACGTGACATCTGAAAGTGACTCTTGATACTTGTTTTTAAAAGCACAGCTATCTTAAGAAAACAATAGAGCAAAGTGTGGTAACTGAGGCAACCATAATCCAATAATAGAGGAATCAAGAATATCTCTGAGGGGCTTCTTTCGATGGGCTCTACTACAAATAAACTTCTTGTTTGTTTGATTTTATCAGCAACATCGGTGGATCAACAGCAGTGAGAGCTGAGGCTAGTACAGGCAGCCAGCACATGGCCTGGCATCAGGATGAATGTCACCGATCCAGAATAGGCTGCAAATGCTGGGACATCAGATGATGAAGAAAAAAAAAAGCAACCCGCAGAAATCAAGCTCTGGAGCAGCTAACATAAAAAGTGCAATGCCAGTAGAGCCACAGATTTTCTTCAGTATGTTTATCATACAGATTATTGCCTCCTCAACTTCTGGTAGCTTAAACAGAAGCTTTTTGGAGAGAAATTCCTCAGAGATAATCAACTCAGCTTTCTAAATTCTTCAGCTCTGCAGTAGGCCCAATCACAGTTTTGGCTCCCTATTGCAGCTCTCTGCTCAGTTTATGTTCTTTTCTTGCTCAGCTATTTATAGCTCCCAATTATTGCAAAATGTCTGCAGGGCACACAAGAAAAATACCATCACCTATAGCAGCAATTCTCAGCTTCAGATTGTGAACACCATACTGTGTATACACATATATGTATACACACACACACACACACACACACAATGCTTTTTGTTTAAGAGATGTACTAAAGTAGTCCTTAAAAGGAAAGTGTCACAGGCATGATAATGTCGTTACAGTACAGACCAAAAGGACTGTATGACTACCTTTTTGACGTTATAAAGTGCTTTTGTATAGAGCAGGAATTTTTACTGAAACAACAAAGCCCTGTTATAACTCATGAAAATATTCCATAGTTCCATGAAAGAATATAATCAGAATTAACATCTGTATTAACACCAGACATAGTGCTGACAGCCGGAGCAAGGAAATGATCATCCCATTGTACTCAGCTCTGGTGAGGCCGCACCTCGAGTACTGTGTTCAGTGTCGGGCCCATCACTACAAGAAAAACATTGAGGCCCTGGAGAGTGTCCAGAAAAGGGCAACAAAGCTGTGAAGGATCTGGAGCACAAGTGTTATGGGGAGAAGCTGAGGGGATTGGGATTGTTCAGTCTGGGGAAGTGGAGGCTCAGGGGAGACACTGTTCTCTACAACTACCTGAAGGGATGTTGTGGTGAGGTGGGGGTCAGGCTCTTCTGCATAACTAGCGACAGGACGAGAAGGAATGTCCTCAAGTTGTACCAGGGGAGGTTGAAGTTGGATGTTGGAAAAAATTTCTCTGAAGAGTGGTTAGGAGATGGAATTGGCTGTCCAGGGAGGTGGTGGAGTCACTGTCTTTGGAGGTGTTCAATAAATGTTATATGGAGGAACATGGTTTAGTGGGAAATATTGGAGGTAGGTGGATGGTTGGACTGGATAATCTTAGAGGTCTTTTACAACCTTGATTCTATGATTCTATTTTAGGTTACATTCTTCAGCTTCTGCATGAAACTCATACTGAAATAAGTCTTAATCGTTTTTTGTTTGTTTGTTTTTAATAATACACATTTCCTACTTTCAATCCACCCTCTGGTACAGGTATATGCATCAATTGATGTTTCACTGTAATACTGTTACCTTAAAACTTTTCATGGTGCAATTCTCTCGTAGCCCTGGAAAACACTATCTTCACTGCACTGCCAATTTATTCACTTACTGCAATTATAAAATAGTGCATACATCTGATAAATATTACTATTAGTGAAGTAATACATTCCCTTAGTCCAAACAATAACAACTTTTTTTATAAAGTATATTTGTTTTCTGACACTTTATTATGTTGACTCCTACAAAATAGAAGCAATACTCTCATTATTTCTGTAGCCAAAGTCAAAGGATGCTCAGTTCACTTCCTTCACAAGAAAGGATGTAAGGATGTTGAATATCTGATACACATGACTAGTGAAGTCTGCAGTGGCCTATTCTAGTATTCTGTATTGTTAAAAATCATTGAACCTTACAGAGGAAGAGGAACAAGGGGCTTAAGGGTTGCCATTCATTTAAGATTCACAAATAAATTATGGTTCTTGAAGGAAACAGGTAACTTAAAATGATAACAAAAAGTTAACTAAAATACGGGTAAATGTCACCAACCAAAGCAAAGGGTCATGAGAAACTGTTTGGGGGTCTGAAGTCTGTCTGACTGGGACTCTCGGGGTACTATTTCAGCAGAAATATTTGCCAGGAAAAAAAAAAAAAAAAGAAAAAAAATAATAAAGCAAGAGAAACATCTCCAGATGCAAAATTTCAAGCTTACAAAAACCTTGGTTATCCTCCAGCTCAGCCCCTCAGCAAATCTCTTGGCTGCTAGAAATAGTGCAGAAATGCACTGAAAATGGAATCAACTCTAAAGACATCACTTTAATGGCAGATGAGATGTCGGCTCCTTCCATCCAGACCCTAACAGAATAAGAGTGGGCAGTGCTTGTAAGTGGGATTTTGGCTAGGGCTCTCCAGTCTGAAATATCACGGATAAAGAGATTAGTGCAGACAGAAAAGTCAGTGAAAAAGCTGAGATCAGAATTCAGAATTAACTAAAGCACCTTGCATGCAGGTCCTTCCTACATGTCACTGCCTTTTCTTAGCACCCAGCAGCTCATGGTCCCTCTTGCTGACACATCCCAGCCCAGCTGTTACTGTACACATTGTGAAACTCACCCTCGTGGAACAACGTGCACCTGTGCCACTGCACCCACTACTTCTACAGTAACTTGTTGGTTCAAAAGAGCTTTGGAAGTTTGCTGTAAGGCACAGTGAGGTCATCAGAATTGTTCATGAGCAAATTGCAGCTGTGGTTCCCTTCCCTCCCATCCTCGCTGTCAGAAACAAGGTGCAGGACCATATTTGTGCTGATCCCTGAGTGCAATTCTTGCTTATTTTGACCCTTCATTGTACAGATGACATTCTTAGGCATGTTTAACTAGCTCCAAGCTCCTATGCCTTTCCAAAAAAGCAGTATCAATTATTAATAAATGATAATACATAATTAATAGTAACACTCAGAAGCAATTCTGCCTTGTACTGCTCTGGCTACTAGCTAACCAAGCTTTACACTGAAACATGCTAGAAGATTAATTTTAACATCATCCTATTATTTAAGCGATATTTTACTGCGTATTTCTAGGGTAACCAAAAGGCAACGACTCCATTCACGGGGTCCAGTACTGGCCAGGTATATCCATACTACAGTACATTAATGTATTTATGAGCCCAGTGACATAAGAGTATAGAATGAATTATACAGCACGGGCAGAGATAGACTTTCTCAGAGCTATAAATGGCCAAGGTGAGGGCAGAGCAATGCTAATGAGTCAGCACTGCACACATACACAGACTTGTTTGAGAGCGTAGAATAGCTGTTGAGCTGCCCTCCCTTTTCCTTCAGCGGGCCTTCCGCAGGAATGCTGTTATGGCTAGCAGCAAGGTCCTTTCTGCAGGAGAAAATGAGGGGTGGGTCATACAGCAGCTGGCTGGCAGCTCAACAGCAGAGCCAACAACAGCAGCCGGGTCCCTTAAGCTATGGGACCACGACCTGTTGAGTCAGTTGCATGCAAGGGAGAGCATCTTGCTAAAATATGGGGAATGTTGCCTTGGTAGGGCTTCCTGCTCAAGCAGGAGCATTGGGTTCTGCTCCTGTCTGCTCAAGACCTTTCTCAAGCACTGCACTCATTTTAAATGGATTTACTGAAAGGACTCATAATTTGTTATCAGTCTTCGTGGCTTTCAGCATTAACTACTACAGTTCTCAAAATCACCAAATAAATTGAATACAGATGAGCAAATTGGAGCCATGGACAGTGAAAGAGCAGAGCAGCAAAAGAAAAGTGTTAAACAGAAAGGTGGAATTTAGAGACATTCAAATCCCATCAGTGTCCACTAAAGAAGGACAGCAATGGCCCCCTTGTGGGGGACAAGAACTGTGCTTAGAATAGCATTTCAAGAGGCAGGAGGTGCACTAATGAATTTGATTTTGTTTGGAAACTTTTAATTGGACTTTTGGGGTAGGGAAATCTATGGCATCAGACACATCACCATACTCTGGAAAAAAGTCTCTGCCCGAAAGCTGTACATACTAGAGCAGGCATGTTATCACTACACTTTCCTTACCTACTGCGTGAATTCCCCAGTACCTTGGAGTAAGTAAAGGTCTGTTTCCACACTCGGCAAAAAGAAACAACAGACTGCAGGAGGAATGGTGGGGAGAACACTGCACTGTACAGAGCAGCAATGATCCAGGCCTGGCTGTTACGTTTGTAAGGACTTTAACCCTCTCCTGCTCCTTTCCCAGGCAGAAAGGGGAAATATTTTGGCAGCACCAATATATATACATATATATATCAACAGCCTATCCATATTGTTCCACTATTGCTCACTCATAGCTTTTCTTGGAAAGGAAGAGATTTTTAGAGCATACAAGAAAACGCATCTGTTTTTTGTTGTTGTTTTTTTAACAAAGCATATTGTATCCAAAGCACGATTCCTGAGCACTGATAGATGTACAACAACTTGTTTTGAAGTCAACTTTTGAATTTTTCAAAGGAGAAAAAGCGCTCCCCTCTCCTGCTGGGAGCAAAGCTGCATTTTGCTGATCACAGTGACTTCTCACAGTGATCGCTTCCAGAGAGAATAAGATAAACTGTACTTCAGCATTTGCTGACCATAAGGCTTTAGGAGTCCCGGCCATAAGCAAGCAGCACATTCTCTGTCACAGATGTGTAAATTTCAGTTGCAAACCCTTAATAAATAGTTATTCATCTACCTCTCCCTGTTATATTCCACAAATGCTTTGAGCAGAAGTCTTACTTCTTCACTTTTACAGCTGACCCAAAACCAAACGGCTTTAAAGGTCTGAACGTACACAAACACACTTGTAACCTCTGAAGCCTCATCTAACCACTGAAGCCCTTCAAAGTGTCAAGAATGGATTTGAATCCTCAGACAGAAACTGTAAAATTTTGGAGATCTATTTCCACAACAGCCAGATATGGCAGAAAGCACTCTGGACTCGAATTGGGTTGATGAGCCTCACGTTGCATCTGCCTGAGAAGCTTGTCATAGTTCAGACTCTTCGAAACAGTGCATTTTTTTTCTACACTGAAGAACTTCTAAAGAATCTCACCTCTTTTCTGCATCCCATTTTCCTCCTTGTAATGAAATAGCTCATGGCTGACTTCTGACATGCTGTGCTACAGGGATGGCATCTGGTAGAGAGTTCCTGTTCACATTAGCCAAAAAGAACCAAACCAGTGCACACATCATATTTTACTTGGAATTCTTCATCTTTCAAAACACCCACATTATTTTGCGCATACACAGCAGCAGCTCCAGATTTCTCCAGAGATCTGCCCTAGGACTCAGAGGGCAGTGAGGCAGTGGCACAGCTGCCCAGAGAAGCTGTGGTGCCCCATCCATGGAGGCGCTCAAGGCCAGGTTGGATGGGGCCCTGGGCAGCCTGAGCTGGTGGGGGGCAGCCCTGCCACAGCTGGGGGTTGGAACTCTGTGGGCTTTAATGCCCCATCCAACCCAAGCCATTCTATCATTGTGATCTTTGGCCCGATTGCTTCTGAACTCATGAAATCTAATAATCATCCTCAGTTTTGCCTCTGAAAGTCACAACCAATGCAACTGCATCCATTCTTCAGGCTGCACCTTGCAACCAAGAGCTCCGTATCTGGGAGGAGCACGTTCCCAGCAACGGCATCAGGCTACCATGCAAAAGATGCTTCAGGAATCCAGGATGTACCATCCAAGCCCTGGTGAATCACTGGGAATCTTCTCTTTCTCCCTCTGCCACATTGTAAAGTCATCATCTACTCTGAAATGTACGGTACTTGCAAACTGCTTTTGCCAGCGGTTAAATACATTTTTATTTGCACACCACAAAGACTTCTCTGTGCAATAGTGCCAAAAATGTCTAGGAATTCTGCTTGGCTTCATTTATATCTCTCTGGATGTCGTACGTGCTGTATTTTCATACATTAAGGATTCCTACAGAATTTATCATTAGCCATAATGGTTTCCAGGAGAATTGCTGGCTCAGCTTTAAGAGTGAATAGCTTCATCCTTAGTTTAGCACTTCTGTCAGGCTAGGATCAAATCCAGACACTCGTTCAATTTTTCTTTTAGTGGATCATCTACGTTTAATCTTAGCCTCTGACAAACAGGATTAAGAAAACTCTCTATTTTTGTTCAAGGCCCCAAATCCATATATAAACACTGTAATTTACTACATAATGGCTGCTCTTTCAAGGGATAAGCATAAGTAGCAATAGTAATTGTGCCTTTTCTGAGACGTTCTTGCTTCCAGAGGTAAAAAACAAACCCACCCAGCTGAAGTGGTAAGTGTGTGACCTTCAGGTCTGACCTTCACAATGTCCCGCAAATCCTGCTGCAGAGCAGGAGGATCAGCGCAGTCCTTTCTCATCCAGAAAATTGAATGAGATTAGATAGAACAGCAACAATTTCTCACCTGATCCATCATGAAAATGAGGTTTGCTTAATTGCTTTGGAGATTTCAGAGGTCAAATTCATCCACTGAGTTGCAGGAAGCATGGTGGGGTTCAGTTTAGCTTCAATGCAGCAAGCGGCTTTTAAGTTCTACTGACATTAAAGTGTCTGTAGAGGTCTGGAAATGAAATCACTGACTAGGGAAGGCTTAATTTGCTAAGATATTTTAACAATAGAATAAGTTCCTAAGAGTCCAGTATGCATCACGATTTGTGATGGTGATTAGAAAAAAAAATAATCCATGGAGACTATGGAGACTAAAAAGAGAAGATAGGGCTTTCCAAAGTAAAATGGTTTCTGTTTTTAATTTAACAAACAAAGGGTTTTTCTGCCATAAAGACTTTTGAATGCAACGTTTTTCTTGTTAGAGAAAAAAATCCCTTTTTGGTCAAAATCAAAAATCAAACTAAGAAAGGAGAAAAAATGTTCTGAACAATTTCTACAAATATTCTGAGGTGCAGCTTTGCCTTTTGGTTCAGCCATGGTAGGCTAGAAAACTACAAACACTGCATGCTCTACAAAACGTACATGTAAATTTCTCTGTTCCTATTTCCTTCACTGCAGAGCTTGTAGGAACAAGAAGGGAAGAAAGTCTTGAGAAGCACTGCTGCGCTCCTGGCTTAGTCTGGATCTCCCCACTGAGGCCCTGACATGAACTCCAGAGAGATTTTCACACATGGTACTGTGGTATTTTTCTCTCCACAATGAAGTGTATCAAACTTATTTCTCTACTACCTCACAGCTCCCATAAAGAGCTAAAACCAGAACCTTTTCACCTGAGCACTGTGTTTGAAGGGTGAAACAGATCTCAGAGGAGGGGAAAAGGGCAATGTTTTTTTGTTGTTTGAAGAGTCTGGTGAACTCTGAAATATAGAAAGCACTTGTTACACAGATTTGTTTAGCATGTGAAATTTTAACCTAAGAAACTTTAAATAAATGAAAAGCTTTATGTGGGGATGATAAGCCTCCAAATAATATTCCGTCAGGGAGCACTTCAGAGAACCATGTGGAAATGAACATAATAAGAGTTAAATTGTTCTTGGTCCAATAGTAGATTTTTCTTAAAATAAATGCAGTGAAAGCATCCTCCCTTGAGTATCGTTTGTTACTCTGGAGCCAAAATCCTCTCTTATTTACACATAAATCCAGGGGCCTTACTTGCAGGGTACCAGTTGCCTTTGACTTGCTTGCCAAGGCATGCTGTCTCCATCACTCCAGGTACTACCAACATCTGGTATCAGGCTGTGGCTCTCAGCAGACATATTCCAGAGATGTAGTGGGATAACCACACTCAGAGCTTAGTTCTCATGCTCATGGCTAATGAAAGTCCGATGTTGCCGAGGTTTATGTACCAGTGGAGGCCAGCAATATCTGAACTGGAGTAGCTTAAATTACTACATACAACAGCGTTCAGATTCCTTTTACATCAGTAAGAAAAAAAAATCTATTTGAATCTGACTCAAGAAAGGCAAGGTTATTACTCATATCCCAAGGAGATAGGGTATGTGTGATGAACTCAAAATGCTATTAAAGGAGAACAGATTCCTGTTATGATAGGCCAAGTAAGTGCTGGTTTCACCGGCACACTGTTAATTACATATTCAGTCTTCCACGTAATGAAAAAAAGTCTCACGAAGCGCCTACAAAAGAGGCTTGCAGATTTGCAGAGAATGAAGCCAGCAATGACAAATGTCAGCAGTACCATACGCTGAGGGCATGAATAATGCATAACACAGAACTGTAGAGCTGTAAGTAGAAAAATAATCAAAACCATGGATCTTTTTTTTTTTTTTTTTCCCCTCCACTCTCTACAGCTTTATAAATTCTAATTTCCAAAGCACTTCTTAGCACCCAAACGGTTTCAGGAGTTATTTCTGACTGAGAAAACAGATGAATGCTCATGGCGGCTTCTACTCTTTGATTAACCATTCAGATCTGGTCAGTCAACCATTGTGTTGTCTTCTGGATCTACCTGTGTAGATTTTTCTCCAGGCTACACTTTCTGTAGCCTGGAGCTCTACTTGGCTATCCCCAGCAAAAACCAGGATTTAACTGCCTTTACCTGCTTTCTTCCTGTATGGGAACTGTTGAGTCACGGCCTGAACCACTGACTGATCACCTGGGAAAAGGATCGAGTCAGCTCTGGGAGCACAGGTGAAGGCAATTCAGCTGTGTGACTGGAAGGGGTGGATCCTGGCTGCCACCTCTCTTAGACCCCATTTAAGGGCTGACAGACACTGGGGAAGGCTCTCTTTCTGGACATACCTCTCTGGTTGAGCTTTCCCCTGTGAACCTGGAATCCTCTGATACGTGTAAGAAATCTTCTTCCCAGGGTAGGTCTCTTCTCACTGGTGACTGATGATAAGACGAGGGGAAATGGCCTCAAGTTGCGTCAGGGTAAGTTTAGGTTGGATATCAGGAAACACTTCTTTACAGAAAGTGTTGTTAAGCACTGGAATAGGCTCCCCAGGGAGGTGGTTGAGTCACTATCCGTGGAAGTGTTTAAAAGATGTTTGGACGTGGTACTCAGGGACATGATTTAGCAGAGCGTAGCAGAGGGTTGTTAGAGTTAGGGTACTATGGTTAGGCTGCGGTTGGACTTGATCCTTGAGGTCCCTTCCAACCTGAGTAATTCTACGATTCTATGATTCCCTTATAACACCCTTCTATCATGCCAATCCTTGCATCATATCATCTGTCCAATTGCTGCACCTCCCCAGGCAGGTCTTCACAAAAACAGTGAGGCTGATCAGAGGAAACAGGTACTCACCACTTTCTGCCATATTACTTAGGTTTCTAAGATTTTCCACATCCACCAGGGATCTCCTGGAAGGCAGCTTTAGGTCAGCAGCTGAGGGCGGAGAAGCATTTAACCATACTATATCCCCAGACACTACTGAATGAATTACCAAGTTGGGCTTTCTGACAGCCTGGCTGGGCAGATGGTACCCAAAAACTGCCAGAGCAGAAATTCATGCTTCCCCAGCGGCCGCAAGGAACACTACAATTGCCTGAGGTGAGGGAGTGCTTTGATAATCATTTGCTTAACTGAGAATATACCCATGGACTTTAGAAAGCATCAACACATGCTGCTATGGTGGAAATTGCATAAACAGTTCCTGGAGGAGAAATAACACATGCCATGGGGAAGGGAGATACTGAGGGATGCCATAGGAGAGTGGCATTGCCAGTCTGCACGTATGTAAAGGAAGAGACCTCAGGTTGAGCAGTTTTGCCAAATGCTTCTCTCTGCCATAAGTATTTAAAATGGAATTTCAATAAATTCTTGCCTGAATCAGGCAGCACTGATCTAATTCTCCTCTGACACTAGCTCACACTAGCACACAAACAAGATCACTTCTCCACATCCATTTCAATACTAGAATGGGAGAAAAAAATCGTATAGTTCACAACCAAAGCACATTTGTTTAATGGCAAGCTGTATGTCTTTTATATTCAGCATCATCTTACACAGCTGGTTATCTCCACCACTTATCTTTTCCACTACACTGTATATATATGTGCATATACATTCATGGTTTTAAATTACTGAGTAATTAAGTACCACCTGTCTGATTTTCTTCACAAAATCCATATTAAGAGCTCCAACAGGAATTTCAATCATCCTTTCAGTGCGTTATACACTATGGCAAACTTCTTAACCACTTGATCATATGCTACTTAATCCATAGGAGCCTCATCTTGTTCCCTCCACAGAAAAGATAGTGTCTGGAAATGCAGCAACACTGTTAGACAAAGTAATATCATTGTGGTTCTGGTTGTTATGCTTGAGGTGATAGCTGTTTTACAGTCTCTCTTTAGCACTGTTTGCCGCAGTTCTACATCATTTTGTCCGGCCTGAACAATTCTTTCTGTAGAACTGAAATGATTTATAATTTGGAAAACGCCGAATTGTATCTCATACCCCAAAGGGAGCAGAATTAAACTTGCACAGGTGAAATGCTTTGAAGTATTTACATCCATTTAAGAACTCTGCAACCTTTCTGTCTTTCCAGTGACTTCAGTGACATTTTTTTTAAATGAAGGAATCTCCAGAAAGGAGAGCAGGTAGTTTTTAATACAGAAATCCAATCGTGTGAAACGTGAGTATTGTATTGGGGCTAAAAAACCAAACACCTTTGCCCAAAGCAGATAAACAGTGAGACAGGGTCTTTGGCAGCACAGGACAGAACCCTCCAGAAACCTAGCTTTCTTCCAGAAGCATCATCACAGCCCACATAACAAGGGCCTTTATATATTAAAATGCAACACTCTTATGCATGCATGTGCAAACACAATGGGGTACTGAGAGAGTGTCTATTCAATGGGCATTGCCATACTATTTATGTGCGCATGCATGGGCAAAGCTAATGAAGCGCAGAGACAACTTGATTTATTCTACGGCCAGTAACAGCATATGCACGGGAAAGAGATTTTTAAAAGACTGTTAATTCAATCATCTGATAACTTGTTTCTTCCCAGCACGAGGAGACACATCAACTATCCAGAGACACCAGTTCAATAAAAATTCAAGCCTATGCTTAATTCCACATTTATACCCATATGCTGCAGACCCAGTTACAATCAGAAGCTAAAGATATGGGTGGCACTTGAGAATGCTTTCCATACTCAGTGCCTTGTTTTCTGCGAATCGTGTTTCCACAGCCTCTTGCTGAGGTCATAAATATAAGAAAAAGCCACAAAGGTGTTTGTTTTTTCTTTTCTGGAAATGCAAATCAAGCATTTTTTCTTCCAGCTTGAAAAACTGCTGAACTTCTGTGGAAAAAGAAAAGGCAAAGAAAAAAAAAGGGTTGATGTACCGAGAACAAGTGGGACAAGTACAAGTCAGAGAAGGAACTGCTGGATCAGACTATCTGAAGAGCATGAATTGATGCTTAGCAACCAGCTGAGGACTTGCATCATCCCAGATGCCAAAACAAACTGGCCCAGAACAGAATGCTCTTTTCCCATATTTCACCTATTCATACTTCAGGCATTCCTAGTTTTCAGATGGAAAACTGCATGCTTTTAAATAAGCAATAGCAAAGAATAAAAATATTGCAGAAAATTCACATTAGACCCACAGAAAATGTAATTTAACATATGCTGCATGGTGCTAACAGTCTTAAAGATTTGATCTTTTTGCACAGTTCTGGCATTTTGCTCTGCAATATTAAGTATTGGGCATATTCTGCAAGGCAGGAAGAGTTCTGAAGAGAAGCAGGAGGCTCACATTTTGAGGAGATGCTCATCACTTCACAGGTTGGGATTCAATACTGTATGCCTCAGTTTCAACCACAGTAAGCTGTCAATTAACTTACTTTTTAGAAAACATATTACCTGCAGTGGGGTCCCTAATGTGACACATGTTGCATAGAAGGGACACAGACCCTTTCTAAGCGGTAAATGGTCTGGCAGAAGAGGCACTTTCACCGTTCTACCGCTGATGTACCTCATTGGGCAGCTGCTCACAGTTTACTTTGAAACCGTTGCATATCCAGACAGATTGTTCCAGGTTCAGCACAAATAACCAAAAAAGAAAAAACAACCCCCCAAACCCTGATTGACTGGAAACAAAATCCCAAATACTCAGAACTATCCTTGCTGCATCTCCCTGCCACTCATCACCTCAATACAGGCAGGGAAACTGAGCTGAGAGAGTACAGGAGTTACAGTGCAACAGCTCCTCATCTTTGGGTCCCTCCAGGCTTTGCTGACTATAGAGACAAGTGTGTCTCATTCCCAAAAGCTTTAGTTCAGAAAACCTCAGCTTGAATCAGAAGTACTTTAAATGCTGCTGTTCCAGGGTGATAATTCATAGGGCATTTCAGGTCAGGAGGTAAGCTGGTTGTGGCATGCTACTTAAAATTTCTTTCTAAGTCCAAGAGAAGAGGCAGTGAAGTGCCAGTGAATTCTGGTTAATGAAAAGTGAGAGTTGGGAAAACCAATGACAGTTAAGCCCAGATTGTCGTTGCCCTGTGCTGCAGTCTTCTCTGACACTGTTTTACCTTGGTAGAACGTTACCTTCCTTACATAACAACAGATGCAAGTCAGCAAGATCTCAGAGTTGCATCTACTCTGGGTTTCCATCCATCATCATCAGCACCAGACTACATATCTCACCTGTGTATGGCATGCATATTGGACTGCTCTGTTGTAGCACATACTGATGAAATTTTACAAAAGCTAGCAAGAACTTCCAAGATAAGTATTCCACTCAGCCTGCACAGCTACTCTGAATATTCTCAAATTACTACAGCAGCTTAGGTGAGTTATGACAAGGCAGTCCTGCCCTGAGAAACACAGAAGAACGACTGGAGAAGGCTACTGAAGGTTATGAATGAGATACCGGGACCTTTCAGAGAGCTGGCTGTATTGTCTGTCTTCAGCTTGCATCATCCATTTCTAAGGCTAATGAGAATCACAGAGTTCTTCCAACCAAAGCAGTACATTATGCTTCTTAAAAAAATATGCACTTCCAAATGCTGCAAGAATAGCTCAAACATCTGGACAGATTTTAAACCTTGAAAGCCAGTAAACTGGAACATCCCACCTCAGCCTCCTTTAGGGGTACATTCAACTTCCACGAGAACACGTCAAGTGCTTTTTAATCACGTCAGCACAGCAATTCTTTTAAGAAGCATTTCTAGCCACTAGCTTTAAATCCTCTGTTTTCTTATGCTTTACACAATAAAATTTCCCATCTTCACATAAAACTCCCTTTCCTGTGCTACGTAGCAACTTACTCCTGCCCCATACTGTACATTTTCAGAGTGAAGCCATTTATAAGTCTCTTCATCAGTAACAACAGAGTTAAGTTTGGCAACAAGACAACCTACCAGGCTGCCATCTAGAAATCAGATTTTAGAGATATCAGCAGTAAAGAAAGAGTCCTGCTACCTTGGCTCTCAAAAGAGACACTAGCAGAAAACAGAAAGCTCGAAGGATAAAACCAGAAATTGTTCCCCAAAAGGTTATCTCCTTAAGAGATGCACAATGGAAATTCTAGAAAAGACTGTTTTTAAACATAGCAGAAGTGACAGTTTTGGATGAGTGAGAGGAGCTCATAAACTTGCTACAGCTTACCCTAAATCTCAGCTGATGCTCTTTCTTATGAAGTATTTGGACGTGTAGTGCACGATCTGTGGGGGCTTGTCTGGAAAAAGCCTGCTTTACTTGTCTGGTTATACTGGATGATATTGAAGAAGCTCTCCACATCCCTGGATCAGCTTCTACGATCCTTTACTTCCTACATTAAAACTGACTAGTGAGCCTTATTTTCCATCATTTTGCATTCACGCCATTAAAGAAAGCTTTAAGAGACCCAGATGTGTTGCAGAACAAAGCCTCAAAGTTTCTCCATTTCTCAGTCAGAATTAGCATTGCTCCCACTGCAGTGTTGACTGCAGTTTTCCTGGTGGTTCTCAGTCTCACTTCAAACCACATATACAGAAACTCCTTTCTCTTGCCTGTTGGCTCAAAGGTTTTTTTTCCCCTCTCTTCTGATATTTACCTCTGCAATCTCTTAATTTGACAACATATTCAGGGAGATGACTTAAGAAGTCAGTATGCAAGGGCAGAATTAATGAAACCATCTTATTCAAAAAGATATTAAAAATGCAAAGGTCATTTTATTAAACATATTTCACTAGAAACCTATTTCAAATTCTACTAGATAATGGCTCCAGTTGTCAAATACATGCCCTAACTGAAAAGTAAGGATCATTACAACCTATCCAATAAGGATTTATGCTGCATTGACTGGAATGTAACAGATCCCAGACACATGTAGGCCACTAATGAAGGGGAGAGATGTGAATCCTTCCAGGCACATATAAACCAGAGATAACTGCAAGTCTTGGTGTACACACCAGTACAAATTTCTCCTACTTTCCCCATTCTGCCATTGATAGCAGTTCCTAGATTGTCCAAAATCACAACAAATTATAGAGCAGAAGAGCTACAAGTCTCAAGGAATTTCTGCACTGGAAGCATTAATGCAAATCATACTGCTAAAATAAAGCAATAGCTGGAAATAGTTAGTTCTTCTTATTTCTGTGAGAGCAGCTTGATTATTTAATATTCTTGTTTGATCTATTTATTACTAATTTTTGGAACTTTCTTTTATTTTTTAATCAGGCAAAAGATCACCAGAGTTCTTTCTCGATCATAGGAAAGGCTCCAGATATAAGGGATAGGAAGGGAGAAAAGAGCTTCACAAGATGTGGAGCACCTGCTGTTCCCAGGGGGACATGTGATTTTGGGATTAGGTTCATGGATGGGCTCCAGAAACACTCTGAATTAGATTTAAGGCAATCATCTATATCCAGATGAGATGCAGCATTGATTTTCACTGATTTTCCTTCTGTTTTACAACATCACTCAAACCTAACCACAATGTTATGCTTTTAAATCATCGCAAAATATTTCTACTTCCCACAGTAGGACACATCACATATTTTAGTAACTCCTAGAAACAACAATAGCTAAATAAGAATCCTACTGGCTTATAAGCAAAACACTTTTTAAAATCTATTTTTCTTCCACATTGTACTTGCAATGGGGAACTGTAATTACTGCTTCATGAGAGCCATGATGCACAGGCTGGTTTTGGTACCTTTAACCTGACTTCTGCAGTTGCCTACAGTGTGCTAATTATTCACCGCTGTGATAAAGAAGCTAGGTCTTAAAAGACATGCATCTGATTTGTAGTAACAGGATCTGTTGCTGGATTAACTAATTCAGGTCTATGCAGCCAGCAGCACATCACCAGTATGGATGTAATTTACAACAGCAGAACCACAGTATTTGCCAACCTTCTCGAAATCAACCAATAACTATGTAATAGCTATACTGGTATAAGTGCATTTGCATGAAGAGATTTTCCTGGCCCAGCTCCACTAGCCAGAAATTGCATTTTTTCATACCCCTGGTTGCTATTGCTGTGCAACATAGATCTGGTCATAGATCTGCCTGCAGTGTGGTTCTCCAGAGATTTGATTCATGTTAAACAGCATAGCTGTACTTACAGAACGTGAGGAGATTTATAAACTACCATACTAAACCAATATCACTCCTTGTTAGAAAGGGGATGTCAGATTTGGTAGAAGACGTTCCAGTGGAGAGGCCATTTATACCATCCCTCTTCACTTACACCAGCACAGAATCAGTGCAAGCCTACCAATTTCTTCAGACGTGATCCAGCTTTATACCAGTGAAAGAGAAGACAGCTTCTTGTTTTGTAGTTGGACTCATTGATCCTGATGAGTACTTTCCAACTCAGGATATTCGATAATACTGTGGATCTAACTTGGCTCTGAAATGAATGCTGTTTGGTGCTAGTGACGTTGAATTCTGAGCTTCTTTCCTTTTCAGGTGATTGGGTTGGGTGGCTTTCAGCTAGACCTTAGTTACCTCTCCACTAGAAGATTTTTTTTCCCCTAATTAAATTATCAAAGCATCTAGGATTTTTGCCTCAGGATAACAAAGACAAATTGCTTCGCAGCTGCAATATGATTTAGAAAAATGATGTAAAGATTATGAGGGAAACTTGCATCAACATTTTTACCATCATAATTTATAACTGCTCTTGACCTGATCTCAAAAATCCATGCTGACGTATGCAATGCAAGTCAAACACCACAACACAATGCCATTTCTCACAGTTCCAAGCCTTCTTCTAGCAGTCTTTCTAACACTAGAGTGTTAGAAACTGTTCTTTCTAGAACTCTTCTAGTTCTTTCTAGAACTCTCTTGGCAGACACAGCACTGACAAAGTTTGAGATATGTATTAGTTTCTTAATTCAGGGAGCTTCTTGCTACTTCTGCTACATACACATAGCACCTATGATGAAAATAGCCCCCAGATTTGGTATCAGCACCAAGCCACATGCCCTTCATGTTTCCCAGACTTGCTTAGCAGCTCCCATTTCTTTTCAGATATCACTGCATGGAGAGGTGTTCAAATTGTTCTCTCTCCTGCTGGATGACAGCCAACACAACATAGAATTTCAGACAGGTTTGATGCAGAGCCAATATTCTGCCTAACAGTGTGAAAGCATTCACAAAATGAAAAGAAAAAAAAGAATGAAACGACTTTGCTAGTGGCTTGATCCCCCTTTGCTTTTTAAATGACACTGTAATCAAATGCAGGAGCATGCAAGTCAGAAGGCAACGCCAAATACAACCTGTGTACTTCACTTCGCTATCCAGTATGTGAAGTGAAGCACTGTATCCCAAAAAGGCAAAATCCCAAGGGTAATGCTGAGTGGAGGGCTACACTTCTACAATCAAAGCAATTTGCTTCAGCATTTGACTGGGTTGTCAGTGTCTCACCCATATCTGTGTTGGCAACACGTTCAAGCTTTTCCCAGCCCTCTCTAAGTGCTGTTTGTATCCAGGTTCTGATTTACATGGAGCACTACAAAAAATAAAAAAAAATAATAAACACAGCAGATGTGTAAAAAGCACAAGATTATACACCTATCCTCCAATGGAGATTCGCCAACTCATGCTTGTACAGCCCCTCATTAAGGGACCGCAATCTTTAAAACTTGGAAGATTCAAAAGATTTGTTTTTCTTTATTTTCTTTCCTTCTTGAGAAGGAGGAAAAAATCCCAACCTTCCAGCAAATCTGCCCTAGTAAGGTTTAGGCACACTCACCACTTGCATGCTGGAACAGCTACCTTTTCTTTTTTTACATAGCTCTAAGGTGTCAACAGCTAAAGACTTCAGCCAGCACGTTTACTCCAAACGCCATCCTTACTCTCCAACTCCTCTCCCAATAACAAAGCATGTGGGAATTTCTTAGAAATCTCAAGGATGTTCACGGCATCCCCAGGTAGCCATCAGTAGTTAAGTACAGAAATGGAACTCTCATACAAGAGCAAGGTATTTGCTATTTACTCAGAATTTGTCTACAAAAAGAAGATGTTAAAGTATCAGCCTGAGTTAAGATGTTGAGGAATTCCCTGTCTAAACAACATACAGGGAATGTATTCTCACCTTAATTTCTGCCAGTGCACATTATCTCACCTCCATCTCCTCAAGGCATTTTGGACAAGACCCGAAGTGCACGTATTCAAGATCAAACACAGTTAAATGGAATTAGATTTTAAGTGATTTACGTTCTAAAAAACAAAAAGTAAAATGCAGCTTTAAGGATGGATTAAAATTGAGATTCTGTTATTTTCAATATCAGCATTCAACTAAAATAAAAGTGGCAGGCTTCCACCTACCAGAACAAGTTTTCAACGTCCAGGAACACAGGACCACATTCCCCCCTTTAGAGAGTTCAGGAAACAGACGACACAGCCAGAATTCTCTCAAGAAATTATAGCAGACCTGTAAAATTAACCTAATATTCATATTTCTAACACTACCTCTCTATCCCTCTACTACTAGAAGTGTTCTAGCACAGATTTTACAGTTCTAGAAAAATGACAAATTATTCAGGCAAGAGTCTCACAACACCCTACACTTGGCCTTGTTGAACCTCATTAGGTTCACGTGGGCCCTCTTCCTCAGCCTGTCCAGGTCCCTCTGGATGGCTTCCCTTCCTTTCAATGTATTGACTGCACCGCTCAGCTTGGTGTAATCTGCAAACTTGCTGAGGGTGCACTCGATGCCATCATCTGACATTGATGAATATGTTGAAGAGCACTGGTCCCAAGACCGATTCTGAGGGACACTGCTTGTGACCGGTTTCCACCCTGACACAGACCCATTGATCACAACCCTTTGGCTGCACCCAGCCAGCCAATTCTTAATTTTAATTCTTAATGATTTTTCCAAAAGGAAAATACCCTGCACTGCTGAAATATTAATGTAGAAGAAAGAAACCAGAGAGCTGGAGCACTTCTATGAAGAGAAGCTGAAGCAACTGTGGGTTGTTAAGCCTGGAGTAGTGAAAGCTCTGGGGAGACCAGATAGTAGTCTTCCAGTACCTAAAGGGGGCCTACAGGAAAGCTGGAGAAGGACACGTTATTAGAATGTATAGTAATAGGACAAGGAGTAATGGCTTAAAATTGAGAGAGAGTAGATTTAGTTTAGATATTAGGAAGAATTTCTTCCCAATGAGGATGGTGAAGCACTGGAACAGGTTGCCTAGAGGTGCTCGAGGCGAGTTTGGATGGGACTTTGGGCAACCTGATCTACCAGAAGGAATTCCTGCCTATGTGACTAGATTACCTTTAAGCTCCGTTCCAACATTCTGTGATTCTATCAAATGAAGCTACTTGCCTATATAATTGGGCAAACGAAAATACAGTCCAAGTCCTGTTCTTACAGCCCATTTTGAGGATGGGTGGAAAGTGGGGGGGCCGATGTTCCACTTTTGGCAGCAGAAAATAATCTTTCACTTCACTGTTTTACATACAACTCAGGATATTGTATGATTCTTTGATTTCTATGACATCAAGCATAGTTCATAAAAGAAGCCTTGCCTAAAATGTTGGTTTGCAAGACACCAGAGAAGTGTTCCTGTTGCTTCTGGTTGCTTACAAGCTCTGCAGGAGAGAGCATGCTCACTAGAAGAACAGTTCTACAAGCAAATGCAGACACACAAAAATTCAGAAAAGCAGGTCTAGAGTTTATAGTGGAAATAAGATGACTTCATGGCCACAGGGAACCAAAGCACTGGAGCAGGTTTCTAATAAGGCAGAAAACTCTCTGAATGGAATTTGATAAACAGAATTCATTTAATTCTTGGGATAGAGGGGATGAGACTCAGTAACCCAAGAGCTCCTTTGCAGACCCATATTTCAGAAGGAACTGTATTGCGATGATGTTAGCTAACAGTTCTGGAACTTAGCTAAACATAAAGTATAACAATGATGTCCACTCCTTTATAACAGGCATGTTTTCCTAGTTACATGTTGCTCCAGCATGAGACAAGCAGGAACAGACATTGGCTTCACTCCTAAACAACTTTTAAAGGGTAGAAGGAGAATACATTTCTTCTATGTAGGACTCCTGCCAGCAGTTCTGGAAGCTGGATCTGTTGTCCTTATGCTTAGCGATATAGATACACAACACCAGCTTCATTCCATTTTAAGGAGCATATGGTCTGTCTAGCATGCACTTGAACCACTGCCATTTCATTCTAGCCTGGCTGTTTTGTAACAGCAATAGAATATGATTTAAAATCCATCTATTTCACTAGTAGCACCTTTTCCAACCCATACAACACATTACCTAGCTAAAGGCACAGATGCAAACAACTAAACTTAACTTTACTCTGCAGTAGTGCAGAAAAAAGTGACCTGCCAGCACTGAACCGTTCAAAGCACACAGCTAAAATGTTTCAAAAAAATATTATACAAAGTACACTTTGTATAATTAATGTTTAGCCATGAAGTGAGATGATAAATCTATTGATCAACTTCAGAGATCAAGGACTGAGCGTAACACTGCCTGCATGGAACAGCGGCAGCTCCATGAGCAAGAGGGTAAAGAAGTGAATGAGATGACAATCTCTTGAGTCACAGAGGGCCAAACAAACAGAGCTGATGTAACTATTAACACAAGGGAAGCATAATAGAATAACCATTCTGGATAAAAGTCTGACAAAAATGGTAAGCTTAACCACATTTGTTTATTATTGTAATTTTATTATTTTGTAAAATATTATTTCAGAGGGCATTTTAAAAGAGCAAAATTAGGTCAAACAAATGCTGTTCTTTTGTGATGATAAGTTTGCCAGAAAAATTAACATAACTGAACAACCCTGTTATTTTTCCTATGCAGGGCAATGAGTTGACTTAATAAGGATCACTAATCACAGCACTGTAGAAACAGCTGGCAATAATGAATTTAAATTGATCTTCATAATAAGAAAAGTAGGAATGTGTTGTGATAGGCCAGTATCTTAATGAATGCACACACTGCTTGACTTCAAGTACGGCATTTGAGAAACTCAAAGGAACAGCATGATTCGACAAATGCTTGCTAATGAATGCAAGAGATGTAAAGGGAAAACTTAAGATTATAAAAAATGTATGGTGATACATTGGCTGTTTTACAGCTTGTGCTGTACTAGCATCTTCACAGCCACAGTCTAAAAGAACTGTTGGCATTGCCATTCTTAGATCATCGTACATTTTTATTGTGCAAAGCAGAGAGGAAACAGGATATCACTCCTTCTGTGAGTGCTGTGCCATCCAGAAAACATACCATAGACTGACACGTAACTTATACATTGCTTTTTGACCACATTGATCCAATTACAGAATAAAGAGTAGTTGTAGCAGATAGAGAAAATGCTTCTCCAGAGGGGCCTAGCATGTCTGGTTTATCAAAAAAGAAAATAAAAGAATGATCTGATTATGGTGTGCATGCACACCTTCATGGTGAAAAACAGATAGTCTCCAAGGGCTGCCTAACCTGGAACAGAAACACACTGCAAGAATCAACAGTAAGACATTACAGTTAAAAATAGCAACAAATTCAGAAACAAGCAACATTTTAGCTCTGACACATTACTGAGACAGATTATGAATAGAAGCAGCACATTTTTTGGTTTTAGATAATGTTTTCATTACACAAGCCACCTCCTGTCTAACACGAGTTGGCACAGAGAAGTTCTGTGGAATGGACTGCAGAGAACAGGCAAGGTAGGAGATGTGACACAGGCACCTTTCTATGCTTTTGGGACCAATCCCACTTTGAAATCAGACAATTCTCAATACTCCAGCACACTGCCAACTCCCTCCGCTTTACAGTTTTGCCAAGTTTCCTATGAAAATAAAACACGTCTTAGTGCTCAACACAGACATGGGTCTGTCCCACCGCTTCTTGGTAGGTAATTCTAAAAACTAATGCCAGCTTTAAGTAACTATAACAGAAAGGTAAGGGAGGTCTAAAATACTAAGTCATTGAACGGTTTGTGAAGACAGAAGAGACCTCACATTCCCCATAGAGGAAATGGCTACAGCATTGGCCACCAAAGAATTCACAAGTGAGGAGGTAAGATGCACACACAAACACTTTGAAATAAGGCTTTAGTTTTGCATAAACGAGAATATGATGATCATCATCCTATGGCTACTGATCTGAAAATGCAACCTGTATTCTGGTGTCAAAATGATGACCTATTCTGGCCTTAGAAACTAAGTAAGAGTGCGTTACTTTTTCTTCAAACCTGTTATATAGTAGGCATCTTGCATGAATCTTAGTCTGAGGAACTCCCTAAGCAGAAAAAAAACAAGACGGACAATATTGCTTTTCTTATTCATCTGACTTCCAAATTCAGCATTAGGCTGCATGGACTGCAATTAACAGAGATCCCAAAAAGAAAAAGTTTTAATAAGCAGTCTGATTATTGGTAACATTTGACAGAAAAATCTAAGCTGGAAAAAGGTTCCTCGGTAGATGCTTTCACAGCATAAGGTTTGCAGGGAGCAGAGAACCCATCTGTGGCCATATACAGGAAGTAATCACCTCTCTCCCATTATGCTCCTATCATGACAGGAATAATTACACCCAGAAATTAACTATTATCTCCACTGGCTGTAGAACAAATCCAAGTGCCTAATTTTAGACAGAGCACAACTTCTCCAGCCGCTAAAGTTTGTGAAGATGGATTACACACCTGGCTCCAAGGGAGTCAATACCAGATCAGGTTAAGGAGATTTCAGTGGTGACCAGCACAATCTCTTTAAGAAGAGTGGGGAGTAAAATGCCAGCAGACACAGCACATGGCTTCAATCTTAGTAACATGTCTGATACCAGCATTTAAACGTATCTGTTATCTACCAGAAGGAAAACACAACAGAATGAAGATAATGTAGTGCCCATCCATTAAGAGGCAAGTATTTGAGGATGAGAAAAAAAATGTCTCAAATCAACAGGACATATTTGTCTACTTCATTAGGAGACACTATTACATGACTTGTATCTGCCTGTTCCTTGAGCTGTGACTAATACAGCTTTAATTGCATCCTGTGAAAGGTGTGCTGCATTGCTTACTTGCTGTTAAGGAAACAGGAATTAAAACTGTGATGCAAGAATGAAGATGCTGCATCTCCATACAGCGGTTGGCTCATGAAGAAAAGGCATTCCAGTCCTCAAGACATCATTTCCAGAAGTCAGACAACAGACGCCTTGACACAGTCATACTAACACGGAGGAAGTGGTGTTTTCTGAGTATGTAAAATGCTTATACTAGGTTGCCATTTCCTTGTATTTGTGTATGAACAAAGAATAGCTACAATGGTAACACAGCTATTTACCATTGCATGGCATTTTCTAATCCTCTAACACTAACATTGGACACACCCACTCCTAGAATAAAAGGAAGCCAAATGAGATTGTCTCAAAGTGAGTCAGTCCATGTCAGTCCCCTGAGCAATCTCATTCTGGACAGATGCTCACACACAAACAACTCCAGAGGCAGAGCAAGCGGGGAAGAATACATGACAATAAGCCCCAACCTCTTGTTGACCCACACTGGCAGGAAGAAATAAAATTCTAGTGAAAGTATTCCTTATGACACAGAAGAGGAGAGCTACAGATTTCTTTCCCTGAGGATAAAAATTACTAATAATTA
>PPHD01007115.1:0-23524 GCA_002909625.1 Bambusicola thoracicus
ACTTGCAGTAAGACGGAACAAAAGGATAACGATAACTCATTTCATACCAAAGACATCACCACACCCAGTACTAAATCAGTCATCTTTGGGATGAAACCTGTGTTGATTACTTTGTGCAGGTAACACCAGTTAAGACTTCTGCATGAAACAAGTCCTGTCCTGGGACACTGCTAGAGAAGCCTGTCTGGGGCACACACTTACTGAATTTCACAGACATCTTTCATCACAGAGCTGCCTCTCAATGTTGCCAAGAACTCAAACTACAGCTCACAAAATGAGGGAACGGGGGTACAACACCAACAGGAGCAGAGATTGCTTGCAGATGAACCTGAGGGTGGCTTTCCCTGCCTTGGGCAAACTGCTCCTCCCAGACCAGACCGTGGTCTCAGCCAAGGAAAGGCCTTCAGCTTCTGCTGGCAATGCTCCAGGCACTTTCCACCAATTGTTAAAAGCAAAGGCAAAGCTGAGCTGTGCTTTAGGAAGAATTCTCTGTGTTTTTCCTTTCCTAACACCGCAGCTGAGCATGCACCTAAACCAAGCCACACCCAGCCACAGGCACTGCTATGTGAAAGCCTCCAGCTACCTCCTGACGATGTCACCAGGTGAAACAGGCACTCGGTGCCCTAAATAAACAGTGCTGGGAGAGGGAACGAATTACTGACATTTCCGGATTTCAAAAGAGACCTCCGGAGCCTCAGCTCCTTTCCAGGTCAGACTGGCTGCCGCCACTGACGCTGACAGGGAAAGGGAGAGCCACGGTGCTGCCTTTAGTGGGCAAGGGCCAGGCACAGAGACAGAAAAAAATCTATTTCTAATACCTCTCAGGCTTCTGCGTTAGAGAAACCTGTTAGCCCAGCCTTTTGTTGTTGTTGTTGTTCTATCGACAGGATTAAGATTCTTATCTCAGTGAGCTGTTTACCTGAAGCTGAAAATCAGCACTAGTTATGGAATCTGGGAAGAGAAATGGACTGGAGAGCATGGGGCTGTTCACATACCCTGGGTGCAGAATGCTGACTTCAGGCTGGCTTTTCTACCAGGGATATGATGTATTTACATCCATTTAGAAGAACTAATGAATAAAAAGAAGCTCCTGTTCCACCCAAATCCAATGTCTCTATGCAAAATGCAGAGTTAGTATGAGGGAAAGATTGAAATGGAAGATGCAGGAAAGAGTTTTCTAACCTCAGGAAAAAAAGTAAACAAGCTACCACGTTATTTATTTTAATGGCACTTGCAGATGAAGTCCACGGTATTCAAAGGCTTTACAGTGGTCCTGGGAAAAACTACTACTTCAAACTACACAACCCTGACTTTTCTTCTTATCTCAAAGAATTAGCATGAACTGCTCATGCCCAACTGCTATTACAGCTACATCTCTCTTCTCATTGAATAGGTGCCTGTTACTGAATCTAGAAGAAAGAAGTGTGGAAATGTATCCCTTTCAAGAGTTTTCTCCTCTGAGTGCAGCAATGGTTAAGAAATGCATTGTATTGAACAGAGAACTAGAAAACAAGCAAGGTGCAGCCTTGAACACTACAGGTCTTGTCACGTGCCACAGGGATGCCCCCGAGTGTAACTCATTGAAGAACAGTTTCAGCTGAGTACTTAGTACTTACCTTAAATTACATTGCCCTAACTGTTACTGCCAAGATACAGTCTTCCTGACACTGAAGTTATGGCGTCCTTAGAGAGGGCAAAATAATTAATTTCACGACAGGACCATATGGAGTAAAAGAAGAGACAGAGGAAATAGTCTTTCCCTGCGGTCAAGCCATCCTTCTTTCCAAACACTTGGGACATCCGTTTCCAAACCGTGGGGTTTTCTTTTGAGTTGCAAAGCCACCCGAGCGTTTGGTAACAGGGGCTTGTGTGTGGTTATGAGGCAGCTAGGATGGTCAGGATCAAAAGTGTATGCACTTTTTGATGTTCTTTAAACAAGAACAAAACAATTTTCTTTTGACACAAGCGTGGAACCGATTTCTTTGTTCCACTCTGTGCTGCCTTCAACATACCACCACTCTTCTATGGTTTATTCCTCAGAGCTGTCTTGACTTGACAGTAGAAGTAACACTGCTTTAAAAAAATAAAAATAAAAGTCAATCCCCAGCACTCTTTCTCTGACCCAGTGAACCTCTTTCTGTAACTTTATACCAGAGAACAGCCCTGCTCTGTGTTTCAATCTTATTAAATGCTTTTAAGATTTTAATCATTCATTCATTGGCTGCTAAGTGAATATTATATCCCTTTCCTGTAGGCAATCAGATACCGTAGTACTTTAATGTTAAAACTTGTTACGGCTGCATACAAAAAAGTAACAAATAGTTTCTTATTTAGTGCTGGATCGGTACCCAGAACACCACCTAACCGGCTGCAAATATCCTGAAGGCATCTTTATTAATTGAGCGAACCTGACAATACCTGAAAACACAACCGAAAAAGACAATGCTTATAATGAAAAAAAAAATGGGCATAGTTTTAAAACAACAGCTAACAGTGGCAACACAGGGTTTTTACAGGTAAATGCTAAAATTGTAGCAGTGCTGTACAATACCGCTCTTAAGGTTCATTGAAAAGCTCCATTGCCATTGTTTTTGGTTTTTCTTCTTTTAGTTTTTGCAGTTCTCTTGGTAAACAAACAGTTTAGTTATGTATTTTGCAGCAATTACTGTAACACACAACAGAGCAAAACCAGTGTAGACAATATGCCTGATAAACACGCTAGTTCCTCCAAAGAGCAATTGGGGAATTTGAGTAATTCTTGTATTCTTTCTTAGGCACCTACTCTTTGGCAGCTGCTAGGGACTGGAAACTGGTTAAGATGAACCATTAGCCTGGCTCTTCTTATGCTCCTGGGGTTTGAAAATAATGCAATGAATTGGAAGAATGATTGTGCACAGCACAGCTTGGTGGGAGCTTCCCAGCTGCAGGGCCAGCTTAGGAACCTGAGCCAAGGAGCGATCGCTCCCACCACTGCATCATCCCGTGCCCCGTGTTGCCTCAAGCATTTGTGTGCATTACAGCTGGGGAAACGAACGCTGACGGACTTTTGCTGGATTCTCTTTTAGTCAAATTCCTCACTGCACATCACCGTGAAGGCATACAAATGCACACGCTCATGCAGAGCAGGGGGCAGCAACAAACTGCTGTCAAACATGCAGCTGTGACCTCTTGATGCTTCTCTTAAATGAATGCCTGTTTTGAAATACATGATTGTCATCAGCGTGAAGTTGGATTGTTTGCCTTCTAAATACGAAAACATTCATATTACAATTATTTAACTAAGTTTTCCGTCATGAAAAAATGTGAAAGCTTTCTCTTAATTCCAGGTAGAACACTTGCTCGGAATTAAGCTGTGATATAACACAGTAACTAAATAAATTATGGAAAATTATTCTCTTTCAGTCCTCTGGTTTTGCTCTTCTTTCCTGGCTTTTTCAAACCCCAAGGATCCGACCTCAAGCACAACAAAGTCAATGACACTTTTTTTCACTGTCTTCATCAGATTTTTGGGTCAGGACCAAAACTGGCTTTTTTTTCCCCCCATAATAGTTACAGGCAAAATAGACGGAATAATAACCTGCTGACAGGTAATACTAATTTACAGTCTTATGAGAGCTAGAAGCATCACACGCAGATATGCTGTAAACTGAGCGCAGTATTATTTGCAACATACACATCTTCCTGTCTCGGGTTTCTTTACAATCATAACAACAACTTCTCTTTTTGAAGACAAGTTTTCCTCCAAATTATTATGTCTTTTAAATCATTGGGTATCTCCTAGTCTGTCATCGAATAATAAAGAACACAATGAGTGTATAAAAAGTCAGAAAGGAATCCTTTAATACACATTTAACAAGATGGTTCTGTCAGTTTTGCAGCTCAGACCACGTGCTACAGGTTAATGAGATAAAGAGGCAGCTGACAATTTCGAATGATGATCTTTTAAATATATATATATATATATTTAAAATCTTCACGCTACAGAAACATCTCAGTTCAAAGAAGGGAACAGGGGGGACGAGGGTAGTAGGGAGGAATTACTGTCTTACCATCAATTCCAATGAACATTTTTCCTTCAACAGTCTTCCCCCCCAAAAAAATGTGAATTCCCCTGCCAGTTGGTACTCCATGAAAATGAAATAAATAGAAATAACAACAACGAAATAAATAAATAAATCCATTAGCTGATTTAAGTTTTGAATACGTACATTCCTGTGTGAAATGTTTCTTGTCCACACTGCATACCAACAAATAGCTTTTCTAAACATCAGTTTGTACAACTGAATTATAAAGAAGGTATTGCTATTTCTTATTTTATGCTCAACTTCAACATCCTTCATGCCTGCTATACCTTTATTCTGGCCATGGGAGCCCTCTGTCTTTCAATAAGCTACTAAACCACTACAGATAGAAAGGAGACATGACTCCTGGGGAAGCTTATAGCATCCCTCACAAATAAAAACAAACACCATCAGGCTTCTTCCTCACCTATATGTTAATTGATTTTTAAGTATGTGTATGTATACATACCAAGTTTTGATATTTGTTATATTTAACAAGAGAACCCGAAGGGGGAAAAAAGGCAGAAAAGCTGATATGATCCCATGGTTTTTGGTATGGACCCATCCAACAACATATGCCAGTTTGGCTGCAGTGGAATAGGCCCCCTGAGCATCACACCAAGCGCACACTGATTTTTCCATAAGTGAATGAGGTTACCCTTAGCCCAGCAGGCTAATCCAATAAAGGACATTCTTTCAGCTGGGGAAGAAAGATTCTACTCAGAGTCGCTTCTTTTATCCTGACTGTTTAGCATAAACAGGAAAGATCCAAATTAGTGCAGAGACAAGATACCTCACAGTCCTTAATTTACTGTAGTGCCATTTAGCCACTACTTTGCAATCAGAAAGGACTTTTCATCACTATTACTGCTGGGAGGCGAGGTTGGTAATAAATTCAACATTTTCCATTTTGGAGTCTATTCTCGTCTCGACAGGCTGCCCATACAGCTGCTCTCAGAAAGCTGAAATACCTATTAACTCAAATGTAAATAACTTATCCATCATTAAGAGTCACTAGGCTTTTCTCTTCTACTGGTTCATGCTGTTGCATTGATGTATTTACACACGCTAACGATGAGGGCACCTTGAACAAGTCCACAAATGCAAAAAAATAAAATCTATTGGAACTACACACTGAAAGACGCAAATCAAGAAGCCAGTGACATGTAAATAGATTTCATCTCAAGCAATGCAAAATAAAATGGCACTGCTGCAAAGCCAGGCACTATGAAATTAGTGCCATCTGAGAAAGCTTAAACAAACATTCTCAGCATAGCATTTGCATTTCTGCAATTATTTACTGTAATTTTTTGAACTTAAACATCCATACATAAATACATTTTGTTTAATCAGGAATCACATAAAATCATAATGAAAACAAATTTGGCAAGGTATCAAAATGAGAGCTCTTGCCAACAGCTACACCTACCCTGCAAGATACATCAGCACATACTTCCAGGCAGATTTACTATTTATAACTGAAACTCACCTTGAAACAATGCAAGGTAAAGATGTAAATTTAACCCGAAAAACACACAGTCCTTTAGTAAGCCACGCATGCAATCTTTTTTTCTCTTCAGCAAGCTGTTTTTCAGGACACCCCCTGGGGAAAACACATTCGCTGAACAACCGTAACAAAAGGGGCTCTGATGAATTTTGTGGCTTCACTTTTCTACCTGGAATAGTCATATTGCCACAGCAATGGGAAAGGTATGAGCAATTCTTTAAACAGTTGTTTTAATCCCGATGCCAAGCCTTTTGGTTAGGAAGAATTTTTTTGACTGAGTTGAAAGTCTATCGCAAGTACACAGAAAGACCTAGGGCGAGAACAAAGGTGCAGGGCAGAAGCTAGTTTATTCAGGCTTGTCAAGTTAAATCTTGTAAAGTATGTACACATTTAATTGTTTTCATCACTTATATATGTTCTAAGTGTGGAGGGGCCTCCTGAATCTTTTCAGGTAGGACGCAAGCTCTGACTCTGGCACTCCTGCTTGATCTGCAAGAAAGCCATTCATTTCTGGCACAATCTGAAGCTTTAAAACATCTTTTTTTCTGTTGCACTGAACGCAGACCATTTGGAGTCGTTTTAATTTATTTCAAGCAAAAATCTCTCAACAGCAGCCCGAGCTCTGCAAGCAGCCTAACGGTGGATTAGACACATTATAAAGGATTAAGCAAAGCAATAAAGTAATGGGGAATAAACGAGGGGCAATGAGAGTGCGGGAGACACAGTGTAATTGAGAAGGCATTATAAAATGAGATACCAATTGCGATAAGTGCAGTAAAACAGTTCCAGAAAGCACAGCGCAAGTCTGCTTTCTCTCTTTTGTTGTCACTTATTTTTCTGAATGAGTGGATTTGCTGCCTCTTTTCTTCTAAAAAATGAAAGATTACAAAAGGGACACCTGGAAAAACACGGATGTGGTCTCTCAGCCCCAGCCCACCTCCCTGCAGCCCCTCATGCACACTACTTGCCACCCCGGCTCCTCCCCGCCTCCTTTCTTTCCTCAAAAGCAGTTCCTCTCAGCCACAGGAATGCCAAGCCATTCTTTCAGGTAGCTCAGCCTCACCATTTCTCCTTTCACATGTCAGGATGTGCCATTCAACAGAGCTTTGTAGGCACACGTTGGGAGGGTTTTTTCAGCATCCGTACCAGGAGTGCACACAAATGGTTTAAGAACAAAACAGGGAGCTCTCTGTACCAGCCTACCAGGTCCTCAAAGACCATTTGATTGCTTTTACACTAAGATTTTCCTCTTAACGCTTGCTTTTTGGCGTTGTTTTGACAAATGTTAGCTATAAGAGGTCCCAGGGAAAAGAAGAAAAAGGTTCCATATCTTCATTCACCAGCAATACTATTTCAGACAGAAGAATGACAACCTCAGAGGAATCTCTTTGTTACACAGTTGAGGTTTTAGTTGACAGATTAAAAAAAGCGAGGCCTTGGGCAAGACTCCAATCAGCTTTTCTCCACCTAAAAGGAAATTTAAGGTACTTATCCTACTCAGTAACCTGACTTGCCTCCTGTAGCTAGAGAAGCAAGCACCTACAGAGCCCAGTGAGAACAGCAGCCACTAAGGAGAACACAGATCTATTACACGCCTAGGATGCTGCTGTGGAAATTTTTGTGTGAGAAGTTTGTCCACAAGTATGAATTTCATGTAGTTTCTTCCAGCTAGATGTAAATATTCAACAGAACAGCAAGACTGATACATCACCTCTTAGTTACACAGAGTTCTACGGCTAAGCCAAACTGACCTCAAGAAGCAGGACATTGAATATAAATCAACATATGCCCTTAAAACAGACAAAGCCTTACTACATTGACTCTTGGGATAGATGCAAAATAACAGATCGCCCTCTAAGAATTTACAGCACTGGAAAATATCGATCTGTTTTTTTCCGTGATATAAAAGATTGACTTATTTTACATAATCAAGAGCTCTGCAACATCCATACTAACACGAGAATAGAGTTAAGGCATGATGTCTCTTAGTCAGGCATGGAAAGGATGGCCTAGCTGAAAATCATCTGGGGACAAGAGAGGCTTCTGTACAGTCTGCTTCTCTATGAAGAAACACTTCAGATCTTTTGGGGAGGCCAATTTGCTTCTTTCCAATGTGGTGATCTTGGGAAACAGCAATTAAGAAAACATCAGAGATTTGCAGGAAATTCTCAGAGATCAAATGTACACTGGGAATTGCACAACAGCTCACTGGAGGTACTACTGGGACAGGTGTTTGAAACAATAGATTTTGTTTTCTTTTAGGAATACTGAGGGGAATTTAAGGTCTCCGAGCCCTTTCCCAAAAATACAACTAACAAGATTACCAGTGCACAGTCCAACACTGAGGCAAAACAAGTATAAAAACAAGCAGAAATTGTTCCGTTACACCCACTGCCTGCAAAGCAAACTCTAGGCAGGCTTTCAGCCTCTTGTGGAAGGGTTCCTCCAATACAGCCTGTAGCTGTGCTTCATGGCAGAGCACACTGGTCTCACGTGTTCCTCAAAAAGCAATCCGCAGAAGTCATGAAGAATTAGATGGGTGATTTCTATCCATATTGATCAATAGTCAATATCACATGGCAAGCATCAACAGCAAAATCACTCACGTTAATTGCTTGCTTTGCAAAGAAAAAGACGTTTGTTTTCTTTTTCCACAACCGAAGAATACTAAAGGGTTCCTCATATTGAGTCTCCCTCCCAAAATTGAAAATAGTTGCCAAAAATGTAATCTGTATATCATTAGTGGAAAAAAAAAAAAATCCTGAGGGAAAGGTAGTGTGCATGTAGTTTCCGCTATCTACCACACAGCGTATTTAGGAAACAAACATTCTTTTCCCCATAATGACAAAACAAGTTATGCAAGCAAGATGAAATGATTCGCAAGTTTGGGCTTTATTCCAAAACCCCTATATATTAAACCCAACCATTACCTGGATCATCGTGTCTGTTTTCTGAAGAATATAATAGATGGAAATCTGCTTCTCAAACTGTTTTTCATATAACAGGAAACAGACCAAACAGCACTGCAACAGCAACATTCACGAAGGCAAAGAAAGGACTGATCTCGAAGTCAGGCTTTTTCCTGCTGAATGCTTTTTTCTTTAACAAAAATTGAAGGTGTGCATTTTCACCAACTTGGTTTGAATTGACACATTTTTTCAAGGTATTTATAATCCAAGATAAACATATTCCACTACAACCCGATGCATAAACGTTTTTATACAGTCATGCCAGACCAGTACAGAGTAGTTCATAAATGATGCAGAGGCAGCTATGTGGAGCACGCATACAGGTATGTAATATCACAAATAAAAATCATTTCCCTTCAAAATTTGGTTATAATGAAACCAGATGATTAAAATATGCATCTCACTGAAAAACAAAACAAAACAAACCAGGTTCACTTGCGCAAAAAAAACCTGTTCATTGGACAAAAACTGATGAACATTATTAACTATGATCTGTTAACTTCCTAGACTGAACGTTCCCAGCTACCAGTGCTATTACCTTCTTGAATAAACACAGCTTTTGGAAAGGTTAAACCTGTGAGATCCTCATCGGAAAGTCCCTGAGTAAATTATAACATTCGATGATGACATTCCTGTGTCTTTTGGAACCAGGCAGGGGAAGTAAGGGTAGGTCATTATAAGCCACTTGCCTTTACAACCGGCTGTAAAAGACAATGAGGACAGGAAGCTTCCCACCGAGATCAAGGTGCACAATCCCTGGCTAAAAATAAACAAGCACCGATAGTCACATCTGCTGGAAAATATCATTGGAGCCTGAATTCCCAGGTGCCAAAGCAACGGGAAGAGAATGCCTCAGTTCAGCAGGCTCTCCAAAGACCACAAAATGATAATAATAGGGACCGGCAATGATTGCTGTTCATGTTAACGCTGCAGATAAAATTATCGGGGAGCTAGCTTGCTTTATCAAGGAAAATAAAAAAATAAATAAAAGTCAGATTCAAAACGTTTTGAGTTATTCCTACTTCCACATCATCTACTAGCTCTCAAACAGAAGTCTGGATGCAATCTGCAGCAAAACCTCTCTATTTAAAGTAAGGGGAGTAAGAGAAAGCCTCAGATGTCCTCCCCCTCTCCTCTGGTATTTCAACTGTGAAGTCACCTCCCAGAGATAAGGAGGAGCTGGCAGCGCAGCTCCACATTTCTGCCACTTGTGGCCCACTTCAGTTACCAGCAATTTTAAGGCACAGGCAATGTGCTGAAGGGCACCAGAGCAGGCTGCGCTTTTCCTCTCTCAGTAGATGGGATCCCTTTCCTCTCTTATCCTCAGTCACCGAGTAGGCTAACATTGGACTTTGGACACCTGAGGGCTCCAGAGCACCTCTGTGTCTTTCCGAGAAGCTGCTTATCCTGTGCTTTAGCACCAGCTTGCCCAACCCCACCAGCAATGCCTGCAGTCTCTGCTGGCACAGGCAAGGACACAGCTGAAGCGCAGGAGATGCCTTTGGCACTGCTGCTGGAGCACACCTGCAGCTCATAACCAGGCTAAGAAAATTACAGTCCCCTGCCACCAGGGCTTCCACAGCCCCAAGCTAACAAACCAATCTGAGCAGCCAGTGAGGGGCCTCCACAGCAGAGCTTAACAGTTACTGTAATTTAGCTTATGTGATGGCTTTCATCTGTACATTTCCCATTTTTACGACAAAGTTGATTTTTATTTATGGCTTCTATTCCACGGCCCTGCGCCTTGCCCATCGGACATTACTGCCTCCGACATACGCTACTCACTCCTGGAGACTCCCAGGCCAACCCCAACAGCCATATGTTCGCGCTGAGAAATACATATTATTTGCTGAGAGAACAAAGTTGCTAAGGCCGCTGTGATCCTCTCCCACCAAAGAACTAATGTGCAAAAAGCAGGTCCTGCAGGCAGTCCTGGCACAGCTGAGCAGCAATGGAGCAAACAACAGCGAACATAGTTTCTTAAGTCCAGTGGAGTTCTAATTGATGGTAGGCCTTGCTTTGGTTGAACACTGGACAATAATTTTCTGCCTTGAATACCATTTTTCTCTAGGAGGAGAGATATTCCAGAAGCTTCTAGAAAAGGGAAATGTGGGGAACCACCGATCTTGCTGTTTTCCAGCTATGGTGAGGTTGGTGGACAAAGGACAAAAAAGCCTGGGGGACACCAGCACAGCAACAGAGATGGGAGGTTAGCAAAGCAAGCTCTTAGCGTGCTTCAGCTCCTCAAGCAGATGGAAGACATTGTTATTTTGTTAATTTATTTATTCTAACCTTAGAAAGTCCATCTTAAATGCAGCTTCACAAAAGTAAGGGGTGAAGACTTACACAGAAGGTGAGCTGCAGCTCCTCCCCGCTGCAGTCCTAACCCTGAACTGGAGGCTGTCATGCCATCAGCGTGGCTTCTGCAACCTGTGAAAAATGTGACTACAATCTGAATCATAACATTCTTCCCCAGTCTGATTTTTTTTTTGACAGAAAGCCCTGACAATAGACTAGAGACTGCAGTGGAAATAATTGAAATTCAAAATGCTCCAAGAACTAATTCAGATTCCATCAATGCATAAGTTTATTGGGCCTCAGGCTGTTCCATTTCATTCTTAGAAAGACTGTGCACAGGAACGTACCCTGAAACATGATCTAAACATTACCTAAACAAAAACAAGACCCAAGACTAAAATACAGAATGAAAACCACTCCAGCTGCAAGAGGGCAGGAGGAGCATTGTGTTTTGCTTGAAGCCTGTACCGTGTTTTAATTACTGACATTTCATGGTGCACCACTCGAAGCTTCCTGCTCCAAATAGCTTTCCACGCTCTCAGTACTCCTCACCTGCATGCTGGGGGCTCACTATTTCTTCAGCTTCAAACGGCTTTCTAAAACACTGCCCTTTTTCAGTGCCACCCAAGAATGGCCACAACTGACATGGGAGAAGTGCTGCTGTCTGGTTGTAACCGTACACTCACCATGAAATACAGAACTGTATAATTATACAGATAAGGTGTTTTTAAAAAGAGAGTTCCCACAGAAAAGTTAGTGAGGCAAAAACAGTAATTACCTTTTTTTTTTTTTTTTAATTTATTTAAAAATATTCTTGTTTCTTGTCGATAACTATTTCCAAAGCACCTGTTAGTGCAAAGCCTTGCTGGCTAATCTTTGTCATCCTCCTGCAGACTCCACCGCACACATAACCCGAGAGCTATCTCACACGTTCTCTTGGACACACTTTCCACATTATTTGAATATATCCTTCCCTTATAACTATTCTGGCACGACATTAAGGAAGCTGTGGCTCAGGTGGTAAATCCAGGACCATCTTGAAAGGAAAGCTGGTAAATTAAGCTATATTCAAATTAAACAGGAAACCACTGGTTGTTTAGATGTTATAAAACTACCCCTAAGAACAAAAGGCATTTTAAATTCCTGTTGACTGCCTAATGGCAGGAGCTATATTCTGGTTCCAAAGAATTCAGCATAGGATATAAACAGCCCTCACGTATCCACATGTGAGACAGCCTGCAACCTGTAGCAGTCCTAAGGCCCTGTTCTTCAGGATACCACTGCAAAATGAAGTTTATGAGCTGAATTGTTCCATCTCAACCTCCCACGCTCATTAAGAAATTTAGTGTAGTGGGATTCAGATCCGCTGCATGTAAGTGCAATGCTCAGCACATCACTCCATCACACAGAAGTGTTCTTTTCAGCACAGCTGAGGATATGGGACTCCAGATGAGGAAAATAAGAGGAACCATTTTTCAGGGTCTCTCCTGGATCAGGATTATCATCCAGAAGGAAGAGCAATGCTCGCACAGAAAAGAAGCAAGCTAGAAAATATTCTGCAAAACTGAATTGCTTTAAAACACATATTAATTATTTTTTAAATCTAAGTTAACAAGATCCTTGACAGTCTTTAAGATGAACGTAGAGATGCAGAGAAATAGGGCGCATTAGTTTCTAACATAGAAGGCTTTTGCAGCAAAAACCTCTGCAAAATTACTTTGTGCATGAAAACTCCCATCACAGAGGTTCTACTGATGAGCCACCCGAGTTTATTAGAACAGTAATTCATTTCAGCATGCTAAAGCAGCTCAACCCGATTGCCTTCTCAGACCAGTTATCCTCTCAGCTGCTTTTGTTTATTTATTTGTTTTGGACCAGATGCAGAAAGAAACTTCCTGAAGCCGGAGCGCTGGGAGGACCGGCCTTCGGTTCAACTGCTGTGCTGATGGAGATCAGACATACAGCTAAGGGGGAAACCTCTCACTTCACATTTTAAACACCTGCATAGAAAACAAAATAGCCTCGCTCTGATCAGAGGAATCGGGGGACCGGGATTTATGAGTAAGACCGTCAAGAGTATAAGAAACAGAATACGGTATTTCCAGCTCACTTGCCAAATAAGTATTATGACTGCAGTTCATTTTACGTAGATTCAAGCAAGCAAAAAAAAGAGAAATAAAGAAAAAATAAAAAAGGCCTTACAGTCTTACAGAGAAACATCGGGGATTAAATGTCAATAGCAAATCTCTCAGTACTTCCTGCCACCAGGCCAAATAAAGCCTGTTTCCAAGCCAAACATCTGCTTTGTCTGTCCCAAACAGGAACTGAGGAGAAGGAAATGTAGCACCATTTACCACCGTGGTCAAAAGATAGCATTTTTAAAATTCCACTGGATTCAACAATTTACCTGTAAAATCTTCTAAAGTGTAAATATTAAGGAAAAGAGAGAAAAAAAAGACTGCCATTTGTACTGCGTTCCTCAAGAGCCTCCACGAGCAAGACATCGCTCATCAATCATGTACTGGCGAGGATATTCACCCAGGCTAATGCTTTTCACAGAAGTTCCCGTTCCACATACATTAATTCTGAAAGAATAAACCAGACTGACATTTATTATGTGCACATGTGTATAGAACCCTCTGTCTCTTTTGCTCTCTAACATACACAATTACACAAAAATGAGGTGTTCCGATGACATTAACACAATTTGAGTGTACAGCTTTATCTGTGTCTACGCTATCAAGTGCCTCCACAATAGCTAGAGACGATTACATATTTTCCTATTTCCCTGCTCTTTGCTCCAACTAGAGAGCAACATCACAGTAAACTAGATTATGTACTGTCAATTGATGCTGCAAATTAACATATGTAAACGTAGGCCAGCAGACTGCATCTTGTAGCAAAGCATTTTGATGCAGCAGGGGCTTCCTGGGAGCTGCATTTGAAATTCCCTGCTGTCATTTGTGAAGGCTGACAAAAGACTGTCCCCGCAGATAACAAAGCAGCATTCTTTATGAGGAGTTGGGATCTTTTCACATGAATGCAAGGCTTCTACAATTACAGGTAACAGACTGTACTTCTTCCTTTTAGAAAGAAAATCCTCGTGGACGCCAATACAGGTGGAGGCAAACCTTGAAACTTAGTATGCATCGTGACAGGGAAATCATCTGGAAATGTTTCCCTGCATTTTACAGAGCTAAACAAATTTCAGCTGTATTTTCCTTCAAACAGTTATGTATCTCGTGTATAAAAATGCCAGTTTTTATAATGGCACACCAAACAGTTCAAAGCAAATGGGGAAGAACAGTAACAAAATACATCTTTCACTTACATTTGAGCTGCTGTCTCATCCAGTTGAACTGTACCAATTTACACCACCTGACAATCTTACCAAAACATTCCCTGCATTTTTGTACACACAATTAACTAATTCTAAAGCCACTTTCTTGAGACATTCAGATCAGCCTTCTCCTTTTACAGGAAGGAGATGTACTGACTAACAAAACTTAACAGAGCCAGGAAGGGGCAAAGCCCAGCTTAGCACTTCTTGTTCCTTAATCCCGTGATTGCTCTCATAGATCACAGTGCACATAAAAGCTATGCTACTGTTCAGGAAAGATTTAAAATTTAGAGTAGTATTTGGCTATGAACTTCAAACAGAGTTCAAAACCATGGGTGAAAACACTGCCTTAGCAGGAAACAAGAAGGAAAGGAGAGAGAAAATGGAGATAATCCACACACATGCACCAATAAATAAAACCATGCCACTATCAAGAAATGAGTAAGACAGCTCAATAAATAGTCAGACTATCTCTTCTGACTGTGAGGTCTCTTTTAAGGAAAAGACTGTGAGTTCTCTGTATTGGATGACATCCATAACAGAGAAGCGGAATGAGAAATTCAAATCAAATTACTTTTTAGATACAAATATGCACACAGTTCAGTTTCTTATAGGTCAGATATATCAGCAATGAATAAAGAGATTCTAACAGATCTTTCTAACAGAAACAAAGCAGATTTTACTTTCCCCTGATAAATACTACTGGCATTGTTATTTAGGCGTTACAGTAGTAAATGGCAAAATATAGCCTCTAATAGTGAAAGGGGTTTTGATAAACAACAATATTTACTTAGCGTGTATTATTCAAAAAGAGTATTCTGTTAGGACTTGTTGGGGTTTTTAGCTGTTTTTATCTTGTTTACCTCTTGCATCACTTTCAAGCCAAAAGTTGTGCTTCCACACGAAATATTAATAGTCTTATTTTGTACTGCTGGGCATCCTGCACTGCAACAAGCTGCAACTTTCTGCCAAACACAGCTGGCATTGTGGGGGACACATTACATTTGCAGATCAACATTTGAAAGAAAAACTGTCATTAAGCATCTCTCTGATACAGGATGAATGGCTGCCCTTCGTCTTCGTCTCCTTTACCACATCTAGCATACTTACAAATCCTTACACGCACTGAGAATGCAAGGATTGCTATGAGATATTTCTTTGTAAGTAACTGTGTGACTCTGTACTGCTGGTGGAAGCCCTTTTCTCTGTTCTTGAGCTACAGAGCATAGAAGCAGACAGGAAACAGAAACTGAGATTTGAAAAAGAACTGATAAGTGCCAAAAATTAAAAAATAAAAAAATAAAAAAATCCCTCAGGCCTTGAGTCCCATTTCCTCAAGTTTGCTGCTACATTGGATGTAGGAAGAAGGGGAACGGAGCTCCAACTCAGACCACCTGGTAGGCTGCTGAAAAGCCCGGAAGGCCTGGGAGCCTCTGGATCTCACTGAAATGAAAGACCTTTTCCCATCCAGCCACCCTTAATTGCTCAGTGTGCTTCCTGGAGATCGCAAAGGAAATGAATTGCTGCTCAATTCACTAAAATCATGTTCTATAGCTCACTTTAAATACAACAACAACAACAACAAATCAATGAGAGGGAAAAAACATAAAAGAGTAGTCAAGGAAAATGGGTTACTCAACATAAAGAAGCTTGGATCTAATTCCTAGGCTACTTTCAGTTTCCCATATAGTTTTGATTGTATACTAACCTAGCACAGGTGCTTACCACTTCACCTGCTTCTTAGATGGATAAAATCCATGAACAACTGTGATCTCTGTAAGTATTTTGGTGGAAAGTGTAGGTGCCACCTCACATCCACTCACATGCTCTCCACCAGTGGTGCATATCTTTTCTGCCACTTAGATTTATTTATGAAAAGATACGTTCCAAGAATACAATTGCTCAGCACCTTCCTAACAGCTAGGATGGCAAGAGCTTTTCCAGTACAGTTTCCAAGGACACACGAAAGAGCAAGAAGGCCTTTCAAAAGGTCAAGCGGTTAGTATGTGTTTATGAACTCTGCCATCAACCAGTTCCCATCGTATACACAAACTGTATTATAACAGGTCTTTTTTAACCTAGTATAACCAATATTTCTCAAGGGTGTTCCCTTGTAATATGAAAAACAAGCACACTAGCAAAATAAAAACTTGAATCAAATTGGAAATTAATGAGAAACCATTTATGAATTCCCTTCAAGTGAGAACTAAATTTGCAAAACTGAATATTTAGGAAACATGAACATCTACAATGGAATTAATTTCTGTGCATCTTTTAATATGACACACATTGAAAGACTTTATTTTAGATGTGTTAAATTAATGAAGGGCTCTCTCACTACTGTGAGCCGAATAAACATTTAAATGGTAGAGAATGATTCCTCTGATGTACTCTCACGTGATACCAAGTAGGAAGAGATTATTTTTACTTAATGAAATTGTCATCTAATTTATTGCATCTGGTTTTGGGAGACAAAAAAAGACTTCTGAGAAGCAATACTTACCATATGACCTGAGCATCATCCAATCTGTAATTCCTCAAGTGTTTGAGTAAAGCATCAGACACAAGTTCCTATTAAGTTGGCCTCTTAGAACACATTAATTATTAGTAGCTTATGAGGGGATTAGTGAGAGGAGGAGAAAGGGAAAGAAGAATATAATGAAGGAACATAGGGGAATGAGAAGATGTAGCAGTGACTCAGAATATATTAAAGTACAGTAAAGTATTCAAAAAAGAAAAAAAAAAAAAGTGTTAGAAAACACAAATGTGTTTCGTTAAATCTAACAAGTAACCTAAATCCTGCCCCAGGAGGCACCAGTCACGTCCTGTTCCCTTCAGCAACAGTGTGGCTTCAGCAGTAAATTCTGGAGTTCATTTCTGGGGGAAGGATTTTCTCTGACAGCTATAAAATACTTGCAAAAATTTGATTTGAGGAACACATTATTCCACTGCTGCTGGAGCAGCAAGAACATCAGTGGCAAATAACTGATCTCAGACACGAGGAACTGGCACAGTGGAGCATGGGTGACAATTCAGTAGACTAAATGGTCCATCATCACATTGGCTTCCTAATCAACACTCTGCTGTGTGGCACGCTGTCACTCTGTTAATCACAGGGGTCTGAGTAAAGTTTTGCCTCTCACACTGTTTAATGACAAGCAACGTACATGCAATCTAAGGTTTTAACATGAAGAATAGATGTCCTTGCATAAGTGCCCATAAGTTTTGGATCAGCCTCATCCACTAGAGGAGGAAGGTAATGCAACAGTTTTACTTAATTTGCATCTGTTATTTTCCAGTTGACTAACTGATAAAATCAGAAGAGGATTCTTTAGAAATGGCTGGAAAGACTTCCAGCAGAAAATTCTGATTTTCAAGATTGAATTATACAAACAGCTCTGTGCATCTGGATTGCTTCTGTGGTCTTTGTATTTCTGTCAGGAATAAAGGAGTTTTCCACCCCAGCACACAGCTAAGAACAGACCTGTTCTGTTTGATTCCCCTAGCTATAGCAGCTGCTGATACTCAACATGCAGCTAATCCAGCAAGATAGTAAGAGCTTCTTCCGTGCTTTTTTCACCTAGATAGTGTTACAGTTAATTCAGTCAGCTTAAGTATTTTAGTACGCATAACATATTTTAGATTTACTTTGGTTATTAAATATTGGCAAAGAATATCTAAAGATCTCTACAAGATTCAACCACAGCTGCAGTTTACCTATCTCCAAAATTAAAAGTCACAACAAAAAGGACTGGAGCAAAAACGTAATCACCCTCTCAAACTCCTGTGCTCCATTCCAGTCCATGGGACTGGAATTTCCAGGACAATCAGAATAAAGATACTTGGAGCAGGAAAGAAAGATCTGTTCTTTTACAATTCAAACATCATTCAATTTTCATTTTCTTATAGATAAGTTCTCCATAGCTGAAAAAGCATCGCTGCCTTAAGAACTACCAAAGCATACCTATGTTACTACATTTGGCAATATCACCATAAGGACTGTCAAACTTCTTCCTCCCACCTGTTTATCGGCATCAGCTTTGTTACGTCAAATTTCGTGCCAAAATGAGGACAGCGAGTTTCTTGGGGCAAGAAGCTTCCTTATACTTGTACTGCTAAGAATCCAGCCTAGTTTTAGGCTCTAACAAAATGAGGAAAAAATAATGACGAAAGCAAAACACACACTGAAAACCTACATTGCATTATTTTACAATAATCACTGAGCGTGTTTGCCATTTTCTTCCTATGGTAGCAGCTAAACAATAGTAAGAAAAATACACACTTTGGAAAGATGGTAGTTGGTATTTCAGAGTAATTATGATCAATGGAAGACTTCCAAACCGGCCCACTAATGTATCATGCACAGCCTATTAAGCTTGACACAGCGAGCTTTTTCTCATGGCCTTGACTGCAATGACTATTTAACATATCTGGTGTGTGCTGTCCCTTCAGACCACAAAGTAGACTTTATAAACTGTTAGGACAAACACTGACATGCATCTAACTCTGTTTATCACTGAAGCCAGGCCAAACAGTGCTAATTGGAGTTCTTCTGCTAAACAACGTTTACGTGCTAATTAGTCCACTTCCTAAACTAAATGTTCCAAGAAAAGCTAAGATTATATGGCAAGCTGCCACTGAATTGCATTCTCATCAAGCATGTGATTTCACAGACATACATGGACAGGTAACAGAGTAAATTCAAAATGATGATCCCACATACGTGGCTACACAACATACAGAAAGTCTCCACTGTCTCAGAAGGGAAACAGTTTTGTGGTTTTAACTGAGGTTTTATCCAACTGTGTTATCCAGCGAGAGACAACAGGGGCAGAAGACCTCTCCAAGAGAATAATATGCTGTAATTTGAACGTGAATGCAGCATACTGCTAATATGTATAGTTTAGGCAACTTACAAAATAACAATAATAATTTTTAAAAATCACAGAAAGAAAAACAGTCAAATGAAAAATAAAACCTGGTTGTTTTGTATGGATCAACTCAAGTCCACTTTGGAGGAAGAAAGGAGGTTAAAAATAACTGAATCTCTAGTAAGGTCAATAAGAGCAAGTGCCCACACCCCACACACAGGCAGCCCTTAGGCATGGAGAGCACAGGAGGAAGCAAAGGAAAAGAGAAGCCACTGACAGCAAAACAAACCGCAAGACCAAAGTAGCAAAAAAGGAGAGTGGTCTCAGGGAAAGCATCCTTTTTTTCTCTCTGTTTTCTTTCCATGATGGATTTGGTTATAACATAGTGTGCTCTGGAACACCCATCTTTTTGTTTACCTTGCCTATGATCAAATTTTTTATTACATATAATGGAATAATTGAAAAAGAGAGTCAAATGGCTTGGGCACTAAGGTTTCCAGTGCTACTTTTTTGGAAGGCTACTTGCAGAAAAAAACACAGTGGAAGTATAGATGTTTTCATGCATCAGTCTGAGTTCCAAGAGCGTTCCTCAGAGCCCAGGCGGTCAGTACAAGGCCAAGCACAAAAGGATCCTGGTCTCTAGACACTACTATGTTATCAGCACCACTGATAATCACAAATGCCTTTTGCTCTGTTTAATGAATGGAGGAAAAACTCTTGACCTGGAATTTCAAGCTAACTTTGCAATTTTTGTCTTCTGACCCCATAGGCTCTGACCTGTGTTTCATTTCACTCTGATGCCGAAAGACTTCCTCGTGCACTACAGCCAAGCGCCAGACATGCTGTCTGATCTGGTCCGGATCTTCAGCAACCTTATCTCCAGCCAGCAACTTCCTCTGCAACTACAAAGGAGACCTGCACCACGGTTGACTCTGACATGCTGTACTCTGAACAGAAAGGAGAAAAACCCACAGGCATACCTAACTGGTCCCAGACACCTCAGGAGCTGCCTGGCTTCCACTCTCTGTCCCATGGGGCAGCGTCCTGCCTACATACCTTGGGGTAAAAGGGGCTCCCTTCCACTGCCTGTGCCTTCACAGCCTGTGGCCATGCCTATTAAATGCAAATCCATGTCTCAAAGAGGGTCTCTTCTCCTTCCTATATCCAGCCTCAAATAGTTTTCCCCTCTACTGCCAGGTACCACCTGATAAGAGCAGCTGGCTCTGAACTGTCCCTCTCCAGACTGGGGAGATATGGAGAAGAGCTGCAGGGAGTAAGTGCCCATGCCCCAGGGAGTGCCCTGCAGTGAGATAAGATTCCTTCAAGATGTGAAAAAATCGAAGTGGCACAGGACAGGTGATAGGAGAGGGGCAGAAGTAAGGTCCATTAACCAATACTTGACCATTTCTCGGATGCACCTGGGAGCTCTGCTTGACTTCCCTACCCAAACTTTCACTTTGCTAGCCAGAGGTTCCCCCAGAAGTAGGGGGAGGATGCACAACATTCTTCCTGCTTGAATCTTTCTACATCACTCTAAAAAAATTACTGGTTTCTCCTCTCCATAACTCCAACTTTTCTAAACCGCATGATCCAGATATGACCCTTTCTAAATCACATATTCTCACAACTGAAACTGCAATCTTTTTTAGCTCATTGGTTTCTCAGTTACCAAAACACAAGGGCACTGTATTGCTTAGAAGACTGTAATCATAAGAAAACAAGCACACCCAACAGTTCAGCATTGTCAAAAGGAAGCAAACGTTAGCTTATAAGCTAGTAAAACTGTCCCTACAAAACCTCTACCTGAAATGCCAATAATTTTACTTATTAGCAAGTTCTTATATGAATTCAAAATTTCTTTTATATTCAATTCTTAATCTCTACTATTATTAAAGGAATAAATTCCTTTTCCGGTGGTGGGAAAATCCACGCAGAATCCAAGGCCGCTTAGCTAAATTCCCAAACACATCACGTTGCTGGTAGAGGAAAAAACAGTCTCTGCAGCTTTGTTTATGCTTGTGAATGCCAAAGGATATTCTCAAAGTAACATGTAATCAGCAACCTGCAGAGTATAATTAAGAATAAAGCACAATGCTCCACACATGGTCCATATTGCAAATGTAATCAGCTTCAGAAGATTTCTTTCTTAAAACATGAAAACCTTGAAAAAATCCATGCCCTCAGTATAACTGAATTTGTCACGCAAGTTTTATGAATGCTCCCATGATTGGCAATCATGATTTATTTTTGCCATTTCTTTATAAAGCAAGAACATTGTTTTGCCTGCACATGTGTTTGGGAGAACACTTCAGAATTCGAGCTGTTAGTGTTGGGAGACTAATATTCCTACAAAACCAGTAATGCCACAAAACGTCAACCATAAAGCAGAGTGGATACTATTTCAGGGCAGTATTTGCACAAAAATGCAAACAAGAAGTTCTGCACTAGTGTAGTTTTTGAAATAAAAGTAGTAAGAAATATTTATCAAGAAAATACACCCCCTTTTAAACACTCAGGGTCAGATTTTCAGGATCTTTTGCCTGCAGAAACGCTTTTGCAAAAGCAGCATTCCAGAGCAGTCCTAGAGCTAGCAGAGAATAACAGCAATTAAAAAGAATAGCAAAGCTGTCAGCAGCTTCCTTCTTGTTCAGGCTACTGTGATTTCTGTCCTTAAGTACACATCCTCATTGATGAGAGAAATGAAAAACTGAGAATGACTGTATGTGCTAAATATACCAGAGCTCTAGTAGGAAGACCGCATATATCTTATCTAACTCACCTTAAACTCTCCCTACCACCAAAGTCTGTGATCATAACAGATGGGAAGAGCCTGCTGCAGATTTGGGATGTGACACCAAACAGAGGGAGACCCCAGAGCCTCTCCCCCAGCTCGATGTAGCCTGTCCCTCTCTTATCAGCATGTTTGGAGCAGCAAGCAGCTTCTCACACCATGTCGTAGTAAAGGTCACATTTCAATAGACAGCACCTCACTTCTCCTGATAGGCATGAACATCCACCCCATCCCCACAGGGAAGGGATGGTGGCCTGGATGGAAAACTGATCACCATTAAGTATCCCCCAACTTTGAACTTTGCCTCAGACATGGTAATGAGTGTTTTGAACTTCTGAAAGAAAATTAAGAGAATACGGACTTCTTTAATTCTCTCTCTTCTCCACTTGTCTACAAAGACATTAATGGCTACACTAATCCTGCTGGAACACTTGTATTCCAGGATTAATGCTCCTTAGCCTCTTTGTTTGTATTTTGTACATGAAGAAAACAGAAGAGAAGGGAATATTCATCCCAGCGTGCAAGTGTCCCCGTGAGGGGTTGTACTGAAAAAGCTCCCACAGGATAACTGCATCAAAGAGCCTCCTCAGAGGATAAAGTCCTTATCTCTGCTGCTCATTTGTTCCTTTCCTGTTAACTTGAAACAAAAAGAAAAGCTAACTGCAGCAGTTCTCCTGACGGCTAGTTTGAGAACTGTTGGACAGCTCAGGGACCGTTATATCTATCACGAAAATTTTCTTTCTCTTAAGATAACACAATTTTTTATGAGATCATGCAGTTTCTGGGCCAAATTTGCCCACAGTTTTCAGCATAGACCCAGTAAACCCAAAACATCTGGGCAGATAAGACAAAGACTAGAAGTCAGCCTTTTGAGTCTCAGAACCATAAATGCTTATCTCCTCACGCTCATGTATCATAACGCTCAAGATATTTATTGTTTTGTAATTACAAGTTATTTTCCAAATTCAGATTGTGAGAGAGACTTGCTTTTAATTCACTAAATTAGAAAAATGAAAATGCATTTGTTACTTATAGTGGGAAACCGCTATTGCTTCATTCCACTACAAGAGAAGTCTGATCCCACCATAAGCTGACAAGATGGAGATGCCCCTTCATCCCTGCAGCTCTAACCCTGTAGACGTCAGATCCATCAGATTCCTCCTGCAACATCTGTCAAGACGTAAGACATTTCTGAACGCAGAACAGGATTTACTTAGCTGGGCCTTAAGCTAATAGAGGTATAGAACTGTAAACAGGCAGTGCTTTAGGACAAAACATGTCAAAAAAGCAGAATTTAAACAATGAAATGTAAGGAAAAATGAAAAACCAATCACTTGCAATTAGACTCAAAATATGTCTAGTCCCTGTTGCCCCCTGCCAGTAGCTACAACACATGAGGAGCATGTAAGTCCCTCCTTCAGCAATTGTAAAAAGCAATATTTAATAAAAAGTAAGCCTTACTTGGTGCAACAAATACAGAGTTAAGGAGAAAAACACTCCATAAACGAACAGCAAGTTATTTCCTCAGTTGTCAGTGGAACTTAAAAGAGTCTATTCTTTAGCATTCTTACAGATTAAAGCTACCCCTAGTAGAAGACAGCCTCCAGCTCTTGGAAGTCGATCTACATGAAAACTCTGTGTGTTCCCTAACATTCATTAGTGCAGGCTGACTCTAAAGAATGAGTAG
>PPHD01007116.1:0-14380 GCA_002909625.1 Bambusicola thoracicus
TACCTGAAGGGACGTTGTAGTGAGCTGGGGGTCATCCTCTTCTCTCGTGTGACTAGTGATAGGAGTAGAGGGAATGGCTTCAAGCTGCTCCAGGGGAGGTTCAGGCTGGATGTTAGGAAATACTACTTCTCTGAAAGTGTGGTCAGGCACTGGAATGGGCTGCCCAGGGAGGTGGTGGTGTCACCGACCCTGGAGGTGTTTAAGGAACATTTGGACGTTGTGTTGGGCGACGTGGTTTAGTGAGAATCATTGGTGATAAGTGAATGTTTGGACTGGGTGATCCTATGGGTCTTTTCCAAACTTGATGATTCTATGATTCTGTGATTTACACCAGTGATGAACAAAAGCCTTTATTCTGCACTCATAAAAATCTGCACTGGAGGAGGTGATCCCTACTGATGAAACGCACTGCCATTGCTTCACTGTGCTTGCATCCACTTGTTGGTACTCCTAAGCGTTCAGCAAGTGGCAGTGAATGTTAGTGGGTGCAATTTTTTCCACATGGAGGAATTAAATTCCACACTTTTGCTTCATGTGCTTTTCCAAGTCAGACTCCAATTTGTCAGACTGCCCCTCTGCTGTCATTTGGCACATAGCAACAAAATCTAACAGGATTTTGGCAGGAAGGTTGAACTTCTACTGCCATACTGCCAATATCCACCTCTGATGTTGCTGGCTAACACAATAAAATAGGAGACATTACTTTTGGAGCAGCCCTGGTATTATTATTTTTTAGTTATTGTAATCTATAATTTTTTCAGGCTGTTTCAACTATTAAATGGTTGGATTCCTGATTTTCAATCTTACTGTTGAAAATGTGCATACATACCATTCCTTTTTTAGAGTACAGGAAAATGACCTTTACTGTTACAGGACTGTTACAGGTGAAATAGGTCTAAAGATCCCTTTGGAAATGTATAATATTAGAAGGGGAGAGGAAAACACAATTGTTCAGAGAATGGTAAAGGAGAACAAGCACAAATGCACATACATATATGTATCCTCTCTGTAGTCACAAATACGCATAGAGTTAGTAACTGAATGGATTATTAATGAGACCTTTGAATTTCAGTCTGTTTTCTTTCTGTCAGTGTCTCAGGAAGATTATGTTTTTGAGGAACATGAAATATCAATGGCATGTAGCTGGCTATTGAAAGATGTTTATTTTCATGGTGTTACCCAATGCTGTTTAGCTTTTCATTCCTATGGCTAGTATTGTTTGGAAATGGGTAGGATTTTGTGAATGAAAATAATCTTGTGTTGATATATAGTCATTTTAAGAGCTAGATGGTGCAGTTCTGTATTAAAATCTAAAGGAAGTACCTTTTCCTGTTATCAGGATTTTGTTTGCCTTGTATCAGTATTTCTGCAGACACCCTCAGCAGTGCAGGAAAGGAAAGAGGTTAAGCAGATGTAGGTTTTGGAAATACAAATTTACTACTTTCCATCGCAAGTTATCTGTTCTCTTGCCTCATTGGAATGGCTGGGAATGCGATAAGCAATCAAAAAATTTCTTTCGGATACTGCAATTTTATTCTTTCTCTATGAACACTTACCTTTTTCCTAGGTTGTACGTATATACGTCTATATATTCTTCTCTTCTCCTAAGTACGCACAGTGATCCTGACAAAGACTCAGGTCTCGGACATTTGTTGTCTTAAGGACTCAGGGAAGATTTCAAAGATTTCTTTCTTCCCTCTCCCCTTTGTAATTGCATAGCAGTAGCCTTAGCAATGTCATACAGAAAAGATAGATCACTTTTTCTACTTTCATCTGATTCCTTTAGCTTTCTAGTGTAATCACTGGAATTAGTTATTCTACATAGCACAGAGTTTGTGTGAGTTTTCTTGGATATTATCCTCAAGTATTGCCAACTAGATGACTGTTCCTCAAAATTTCCCTCAGAACTTCACAATATAACCTTCTCATATGCATTTGATTCTACTAAAATCCAGTTTACTGGATTCAAGCCATTTAGCCAAGATATTAAGGTTATGGTAGCAATATCTTGCTCTCCTAATTATTTGATTTCCCCATGGTCCCTGTCATCAGGGAATTTTAGTATAAAAGGTCTTGAAATCATCAATCTAGATCACTGATAAAAGAATAGTAGTGTCATATCTTATATCACTTCTTGAAATTCCCCATTAGATTATGTTATGCACATGGATATCTCGCCATTAGCTATGACAATTTAAGATGTCATATACATTGTATCAGACATACAAATATTTTCAAAGAGGAGAAACTGATAATTGTTTTGGAAGAAGGAAAGACTGTGCTACTGCTAATTTTTACATGGATATAAATAAAAAAAATACATTGTTTGACTGTTGATCTGTGTTGGTAGATTTGATTTACCATTTTCTATATATGAAACCAGAACAACCTACCGCTGTACTCAGATTAGAAACTAATGTATTCTGATCAACAAACAGATAATTATAGGATTTGAATCTCCAAGCAAAAGAGAATTTTGTAATCTTAGAACACACATAAGCAGAACATACACAACTCAATAAAGTCCCACTAAGACAAGAAGGGAAAATGAAGATAAATATTGTCTGTCTTGCAAAAATTCAGATGGGAAGAAGTAGGAAGACAGCTGCAGCTAATGCACCTGGTGTTTCCTCTCCAGTTCCTTTATTACCTTAATTTAAAATGAGTTTACTGCTAATAAAGTTTCTAAGCAAAACGAAGTTTTGGATTACAGAAAAAAGTTTGACTCTCTAGGGAAAAAGACTGATGACTGCACAGGATCTAGCCCTCTGTTCAAGCAAAGAATTAGATAATTTATAGAACGTTGGCTTTTTCTTCTGCAGAGAGTTGTAAACAAACATCTTGCTTGGCTTCACCTACTCACCTTTGTTTTATGCATAGGGAGTTCAGTAATTATATCTGCTGTGTAAGGGAAATAAAGACATCCTCCCCTCTGCAGCTGTATTTTTTCAGTATGTGTCTGTCTGGGAAATAAATAAATAATTTGAATGAAATTTAGTGAAAAACCTGATGTTGACATTACTATGTTCAAGAGATTGCAATTTTGACCAAATTTAAACAGGAAATTGTGTTAACTTGTAATGAGATAAGATTTCCAAATTTAATCTTTTCCAAATCAAATTATTATTGTTAATAATGGTAATAATTTTGTCTTGCAGCTAAAGCATTTTTGCATAAGGGTGTCCAATTTGACCTTTCCCAAATGTCAGCAATAATATTTAATGTGAATATGCTTCACAGACACTTTAAACACTCGTATAATTTTTAATATTAAAAGGTAATAATCTTGGTATTTGTACTCAAAATGTCACTGCATATTGCATGAACAGTGATCAGGCTTAATAGGAAGATGCATTTTGAAACTCAGATATTATCAGATAACTTAAGTAATTGATATGGAGGAGGATTGTTGTTTACTTTTTTTTTTTTTTTAAACCAACTGTGTTTAAAGAACACCTTCTCTTGTGAATTATTAGGTCTTCCAAATTTGTCATAAATGATTACATGGTAATAAGCAAAAGAGAAAAGAAAATATTAGTTTCTTCTAATAACGATGATGTATCTTAATGTTTACATGCTAAAATATCCTAGGAATAACTACACTGGAGATCATATCCAGTGGAAAAATAATCGAATTTTAGGAACCTATTTCTTAGGTATTAAGGCAATCCAAACAATCAGAAACCTCAAGTAGAGATCAGAATAAAACAAAGAAACTGATAAGATACTAGTAATGAATGAATAGGAACTATCACTAATGTGCTATATGCTTGAAAAAAAAGAATAGGTTTTGGTGTCAGATCTGAAAATCTTTTCCATTCACATAGACTTAAATCCTAGAATTGCTCTCCAATTGAATAATACTACAAACACTGTATTTTCTACAGTTCAGAGTGACTTGCTGAATCTCTTGACATCGTGCATTTTGAATAAATAGCATTTTCTTATTTTCAGAGATATTAGCAAGAAATGAGAGATCTTTAAACCCTTCCTCAGATTTAGCACCTGTAAATGCACATGTACAGAGGAAACCTGCATGTTGGCTTATGAGGAAGAAAAAACACAAAACAGGCTTGACCAGGAAGAAAAAGAATAATAACAGGGATAAGCCTCAAGCCTCCTGTAGCTCACTTTCTAAGGAAGTTGAGTGTAAGACTCAAACATGCAAAACTTTAATATTTTCACATGCACTTTCATATTGGGATTAGAGAAAAATATATGGATTAAATAAAATAGATAAAATACTACTTAGAGCAAGAATATGGATTCACATTTCTCCCTCTTTGTGAGTGCTTTTAATACCACTTAACAGTGTTATTCAGTTGTCTGTATTGCATCCCACTACCCTGCAAAGAACAAGTTAATTTTCTTGAACAGAGCAACTGCCTGGCATGTACTAGAGTCATCTGTGTTTATTTTATTCAGAGGTGAGGCACTGCTATATGATGCCCAGAGAAATTCTGAATGGCTCATCTCTGGACATGCTCAAGGTCAGGTTGGCAGCCTGATCTAGTGGTTGGCAACACTACCCACAACACGGGGATGTGTAACTAAATGTTCTTTAAGATCCCTTCTAATCCCAGCTATTCTAAAGTTCTATCTTTCTATGAAATTAGTTTCAACTATATTTTTGTAACAAACTCAAAAATGAATCATAGAATCATTTGAGTTGGAAGGTACCCTAAAAGGTCATCTAGTCCAACTCCCATGCGGTGAACAAGGACACCTACAGCCCTGTCCAGTCTCACTTTGAATATCTTCAAGGACGGGACATGAACCATCTCTGTGGGCAAACTGTCCCAGTTTCTCACCATTCTTACTGTATAAAAAACAAAACAACAACAACAAATAAAGCCCTCTTGCATGCAATCTAAATCTCCCTTCCTTTTGTTTAAAGCCCTGTTTTAAGAGGGCCCAATGAAGAAGACCCCAGAAGCAGTCATCTCCCATGCTAATGGAAACAATGCTAATGAAAATGGGAACAGAAATTAGAGAAGCCTACAGAATACTTTTATTTAAGAAAAGGCCCTGGGATACAGCAGGAAATTAAAGCCCGAAAAGTTAAACTTTAATTTGTAGGAAGGTATTAGAAACTATTTTAAACCACCAGGTTGGAAAATGCTTTGAAAAAATGCAGCTTGATTAAAGGAGGTTAGAATAGGAAGGTTATGCCTTACTAATTTGCTAGTTCTGTGAAGGTATCTGTGCCAGACAAAGGAATTGCAGCATAGATATAGCTGCTCAGGAAGCTTTTTAATATCAGAGGTTGTATAAGGTGCAGAATCATTGAATAGGAGAAACTCTGGCATATTGATTTAAAAGAAAATAGCTAAAAGAGGACAGAAAACAAGACACTATAAACCAGGAACAATATTGCTTGAGGAAAAAAAGAAGAAATATGATTCTGTAGAAATAATTACTGCACTAGTGTCTAAAAATATTTGGTTGAGAATGAGATAATACAAAGGACTTGTGCATTCTATAAATAAAGGTAAGGACAAAATTTAATAAACTGTCTTAAAATATATTATAACATTTTTATTGATGTTTCTGTATTGCAGATTTTTTTCCTTCAAGTTCAAATAGAGCAACAAAATAGTGATGGAAGTTAAGTCCATCTTTCTTAGTGATACTCTTAAATATGTTAGCTACAGCATGGTACAGAAGCATCAACAGATGTGCTTTAGGCTGTGGTGAGGGTTATAAAATGTCAGTGTAGATGAGGAAAAGATAAAATTCGCTGTTCAGGAAGTTGTGTTCTTCTGTGTGTTTCTAGCCACAATGAATTTAAAACTTTGAAGGCGGAAAGAAAGACTGTCTCATTAAAGAAGAAAAGTAAAACTAAATCACAACAAGTAAAAGAAACAATAACAAAACAAAACAAGCCCCATACCACACACACACATGCACACACACACACACAAAAAGAACAAAAAAACAAAAGCAAAAAACAACAGAAAACCAACAATCCACATCATGCTAAATGGAAGCAAAAATATAGATTTAATCTTGGTCCTGTTCTATTTGGGAGACTGATGTGTATTTTACTTTTCATAATTTTGTATTGGAGAAAACAGTAATCTCCTGAAGTAACCTGAAGATTGCTGAGATCCCTTAAAAAAAAAAAAAATCATTTTCACTTTGTGTTTACCTACATCTTTACATGACAAGAAAATGAAAATGAAAACAAACCAAAACAAAAAACAAACAAACAAAAACCCTCTGGATACGTAGCCAGAATGTGAATAGATTCGGGAAACTGATCTGTATCGTGGCATCTTTAGTCCTAGAATGTATTTTTTTTTAATAAATGATATATCTAAGGAAAAAATCCTGATAGTATACAATGTGAAATACATGTTTTTTGTACAGTTATAGTATTTTGAAACAGTGAAAATTAAGATTACAATGTCTGAATGATACATGTATTTAAAAGAAATCAGACAGTTTATTGCCTGGTTTTTATACATACTGTATTACCTTTTCTACTCTTTAATTATGAACTCAAGTAATCTAGAACACAATTCTTGTTTCCGGAGGTTTTCTTCGTTGTTGTTGTTGTGTGGGATTTTTTTTTTTTCTGTCCGGATTTGGCTTGCTATATAATTCTTAGTACTTATTGTACTTGACTGGCTGCTGTTCAGGTTACTCAGGTGGTCACAAACCTGATCTTCGCTTAGAATGGGAGGGACAGTTTTTTCCCTATCCCCTCCTACCAAACCAAACATTTGAGGACGATGTGGTGAGCAGTTATCAGACAAGACCAAGGCAGAAAAAATCTGTTAGCCTTCTCCTTGTTCTCAAGGAGAGGAGGCCAAAAACTTGGCTGATGATTTTAGCTGTTCTCTGACCAGTGAAACCTGCTTTAATTAGCTGTTTCCAGCAGAAGACAGCTCGTGGTCCTTCTCACAGAGGACCATACAGTCATGTCCCTCCCAAACCACCTCCAATTCTGGTCACCCACATGCAATACAATATTTTATAGTTCACGTGTCTGTGAAATGGTAGCTATTTTGGAAAAATATCCAGATATTCTTAAAACTTAATCAAAGTTAAATACACGAATAAGGTCAGTGATAAATGGAAATAGACGACTGTATTAGAACACAAATATTTCTGAGAAATATAACCAAGTAAACAATAACTCAGCAGTAGTATTAGCAGTAAATTCTACTATGGTGGCTATTTTACTGAATTTGTGCATGACATCTGGAGTTGGGAGGGATGTAGAAAAGAACTTAGTGATAAATAAGACTAAAAATGTTGAAGTTAACAGAAGTTCTTTTGAAATTGGTCTCTGTTGTTCCTCATATCTCGCCTTCCCCCTAGACAGATGTTGTAATGTTATAATGGGATGGGAAGTACAGTAATAATTGCAGAGTGACACAATCCTAAGCTGCAGCAAATGAGAATATACCCAAATGCAGCAGCCGTGGATGCATAAACAAAGGAAGAATAACTACTTACCATTGGAAGGCCTGAGGTAGGCAAGGGTCTCCAACAGGATACCCTCACCACCACTGCCAACCCTCAAATGAAATCTGGGAAAGGGTGGCTCCTAGCTTCACCCCTTCCGATCACTCACATGCATTGCATGCACCTCTGAGGTGCCCTGGCTTGGTCTGGCCTTCCTGCCAGGAGTTCAATCACTATTTCAGGTCATGACTTAGCATTTCCTCTAGAGGGGTAATCTGCAAATTTGATGGCAGTGTATCACATGTCATTCATGCTATTGAAGAAGATACAAAATGATAAGGGTTTCAGCAGTAATTGTGCAAAAATAAATAAATAATAAAGAAAAAGAAGATAAAAGAAAGACAACAAAAATTAATGAGGAAAAGTGCAAAAATTTATACAGAGAGCAAAAAAACACTGCATTAATACAGGCTCAGAAGTTATAAATTGAGAAGTGCTTTTGCTAAAAAGGTTAAAAAGGTTAGTCTGAATGCTTGGTAAATATGATCCAAGGTCACTTTAAATAAGAGAAACTGCCCACTGGGCTACATGAGGAGAGCAGAAGGCAAGATAGTTAGAGGAAATGATGATCTACTTTTACCTCACATCAGCAGGGCTGGATCTGAAATAATGCTCCCATATTTGGGTCCCCAAACTCAAAAGGGATGTAGAAAAATTGAAAACAGCTTAGGGATGTGCTGCAGAGATACATAGAGATCTAGAGCCTATGGCCTGTGAAGAGAAACTGAGGGAGTATAGTTAATCCTATGAAAAAATGAGAGTTAGGGATTGATTTAATACCCGCCAACAGCTATTTGAAGGATAGTTAAAAAATGTTTCAGATATAATAATGGAAAATTGTCACAGATTGAGACCATTGCCTCCCAGGAATGGTCTGGGAGCTTAAAACTAGGCACTGAGAAATATCTCTCAATAAGAAGTTATGGAAATGCTGGGATTGACTACCCAGACAGGTCATGACATCTTCATTTTCGAAGGTTCTCATTATTCATCTGAACAAAGCTATAGCTGTCTAGATATTGTGTTGGCAATAACAACTAGATGATGTAGAAATCTGTGTTGTAGGTTGTTGAAATTAGTAAAAAATGAGGCAACAGATTTATCAATAAATGCTGAAATAACTAAATAATTGCATGTTTATGTACTGATAGTTATTTTAACACATTGATTTCTCTCTTTTCCAGTCCATTCTTAGACCCTAGGCATAATCATGGAGGAAAAAAGATTCAGTAATCTGTCCTGAAAGTTCAGTTACAGTCAAAAAAGCACATGGAATTAATATGACTTTAAACAAAATACTATTGATTACACTATATTGTTACTAATCAATATTAATACACTGAAACTCTGCAAAGAATGAGATTGTGTCATTCTCAGCACTGTGCCTACACGAAGTAGGAAACGGTCCCAAGAAAAAACTAACCTAACTTTCTGGAATGAACAATTATTCTGGTTCAAAAAGCACAGTATCAGAAACTCTTCTTTTGAAAAGAGTGTTAATATCTGAACTAACTTAAATGCTCATTTTTATACTAGTAAATGTCTAGTTCTTTCTTCTTCTTCTTCTTCTTTTTTTTTTTTTTTTTTTTGTATATAATTTCACAAGTATCTTAATTCCCAGAATAATCTATTCTTCCCGAGCGTACTCCAAAAATGAAATAGAAGACAGTTTAACTAATGTACTAAGAAAGTGTTCTAACAACTTGGTTTGGAGGCACAGCTTATCTTAATTTGGAGATTTGGTTTCTCCCTGTGAGATAGTTTGGAACTTCATTTCTCTTGGTTAGGGAGAAAATCATACATTTAACTACCTACTCTGTGCTAAAGGATAGATGTAGAAAGTGACAGTTTCTCCTGTTATCCAGTCCTCTTCAGGCAATTTATTTTTCTTGCATTTCTTCTTTCTAGTTCATCTGTATGCTATTTTCTTAACATCTTTCCTTGCATAAAGAATTTCTGATTGTCAAAACTTACAATATTGACTTAGAAAGATTCTATATGAAGGAGTTTAACAAGGATAGTGTCATGTCCTGCTTACTGATAGTGAGTGTGAAGGTTACACAGTGATGATCAGGAAAAAAGAGGCAGCCCTGAGGCACATCTGAACACTTGCAAACTCAAAAATCTAGTGACTATCTTTATCAAAAGGTAGTTCAAGGAAATATTTCTCAGTTGTCATAGGCTGAAACACACTTTTCCTCTGTCCAGCAAAAATATTATCAGGTAATTTCTATGAATATAGATCTGTGTCACAAGTGGCAGATAGCTACATGGGAGGCATTGACCTCTTTTTATTATAGATGTTTAAAAGTATTGGCATAGCAGAGGGTGTAATTGCACAGAAAAAACATCAGAACATAAAAAACCAGATGAACAAAACAAGAGCAAGGAAGTGCATATAGGCAAAACATTTCACATAAGTGACTACCAAGAGAAAAAAAAAACAAACAAGATGAGCAATATCAGGAAATCATGAGACTTTTGGGGTGTGGAAAGCAATAAAAACTTCAAGTATAGTTAAGGAAAACCGAGGAATGAAGAAGACAATCCTACTTTGGTTCTGATCTTATAGAAAAGAGCTATCAAGCCACAGATCTCATTAACTAAGAATCACAGAGAACATCAACCACAAGTGCTAATTATGTAGTATCAGCTTTATGGTACCGAATGCTTACAGCTAGATTAGAAAATGATTCCTTAAAGTTAACAGGCATGAGGTTTCATAGCACCACAAGTTAAACAATAGCAGTATCAGATATTCAGTCTCTTCGTCTCTCTTAGTGGAAAAAAAATTAACCCTTTCCCCTTTCTCAGCAGCCAAGAGCAGGACAGGACAGTGGTTAGACAAATTTGATAGCAGGAAGGAAAAAGGGAGTGGGTCCCCAAGTATAGAATCCTTGGAGTTGGAAAGGGACCTCTGAAAACCATCTAGTCTAATTCCCCTGCAATGAACAGGGACAGGTACAGCTAGATCTGGTTACCCAGGGCCTGATCCAGCCTCACCCTGAAAGTATCCAGGAATGGGGCATCAACCACATCACTAGGCAACCTGTTCCAGTGCCTCACCACCCTCACTGGAAAAGATTTTTTCCTTATATTCAATCAAAATCTACCCTCTTTAAGCTTGAAGCCATTTCCCCTTGTTCTACCACCATAGACCCTACTAAAGAGTCTGTCCCCTACTTTCCTGTAGCTCCCCTTTAGATACTGAAAGACCTCTATCAGGTCACATCACAGCCTTCTCTTCTCCAAGCTGAAGAGCCCCAGCTCTCTCAGCCTGTCCTCATAGGAGATGTGTTCATTTTTGTATCATTTTTGTGTCCTTTCTCTGGATGACCTTCAACAGGTCTGTGTGCCTATTGTACTGAGGACTCCACATCTGCACACAGTACTTCAGGCAAAGCCTCACAAGCACAGAGTAGTGGGACAGGACTACCTCCCTCAGTAGGCTGGCCAAACTTCTTTTGATGCAGCCCAGGGTATGGTTGGCTTTCTGGGCTGCAAGGACACACTGCTGGATCAGGTCCAGCTTCTCATCCACCATTATCCCCAGGTCTTTTTCAGCAGGGCGACACTCAATCCTTTCATCCCCCAGCTTGTATTGGTAATGGGGTTGCCTTGAGGTAGGTGGAAGACCTTGCAGTTGGACTTGTTGAATCACATGATGTTCACCTGGGCCCAGTGCTCAAGCCTGTCTAGGTCCCTCTGGATGGCATCCTATGAAGGAGAGAGGAGGGCAAGTCAAGACATGGGGTGAGAGACATACCTACCATCATCATCAATGCTCTGCATCCTTTCAGGTTTCATTAGCTTGCCTCTTCCTATCCGTGAACCTCTCAACTCCTGGAATCATTACTACCTTAACCGTAAACTTTATACATGGGCTTTTGTAAGCAGAAGGGTTTACAATTTACGTCAAGGGACTAGGAATACAACATAGATTAGGCCTAATGTAATAAGCACACCTGGGAATTCCTACCATAGCAATGAATAGTGATGCACTGTTGTTTAACTATTCTCCTGTGTCTAAGCAGAGCGAAGCAGTTCATTGTGATCAAAATTTCAGCTAGTATGCTCATTTTCCAGTGGAGTATTGCCTACTTAATTAATGTTACCCTCAGAACACAAAAGCAGTTTCTACTAATTTTGTTGATAATTTTTTGATAGTTTGTTTGCCACACTTCACAGTTGAAATTTGTGGATCCTTCATGTTTTAACATCCCAATACAATCCTGTAGTTACATTTCAAGTTCAGCAGGACTATAGGTATAGTCAGGCTTTCCTAGCCTGTTATCTTTGCCTCATTCATATTACCTCATTCCTGACTGCTTCCAATGAAGTGCAGCCAAATAGATCTTCGGTATTAATCTGAGCCCATTTGCCACATTGTTGAATTACAAACCTAAGAGGATAACTGTAGCTTTTCTGAATGCCTTATGAGATATTTCAATTTATTGAATATTCTGCCTCCTAGAGAAGTATGCACTACTGATTGTTCTTTACTAGCTGGACTGAAAGTTATTTTTAGATCTGGACAAATCTTGTTTTGACTCCCATTATTTTCAGTCTCTGGAAGAAAAGGCCTGTGGCAGCTGGCAAAAGGATGTACTTAAAATACAGATATCCTAGAGGACAGGAATGTATAAAATCTATAAGGTGACTTGTGTAGAATGCCTTTGTGATTCAATGAATGCCAGGAACATGCAGGAGGAAAAAAAAAAAATCCCTAGTGGTTCATAGGCATTTTAAAACCTGAGGGGTACCTGCAGACACCTGGAAAGAAATCAATACTTTGACAATGTCATGCATGTTTATATTATAGTAAACATAACAGATGTAACCTGGATCAACACATGCTTCATTTGTTTTTTTCTTTCTTTTACCTATGAGTTTATACACATTATATCCCTTAAATGGAAGCAAGTAAGAAATGACAGACTCTGTGATTTTCTAAATATCAAAACATTATGATGCTTATATTACATAAAAAAAAATTCTAATAATTTCACTGAAGCAACAAATACAGTAATCCAATGACTGAAATTTGTACACACTACTTTGGGTTGAAAGATGCCTTTTAATATTTGTATGTTGAAAGCTTTCTGGTTCCTGACATTGTTTGACTTGCTAATTCTGTCTTTCATGGCCTGACATTATTGGAAGTGTTTTAAATAAATGTTACAGTCTCAAAAGCATATACGGCTCATACTGTATTCAATTTTTTGTAGGGACTTTTTCCTAACAGCAAAGCATAGAACTTATGAAATAAATGCAAGTTATGAACTTGTGTTAAATTATCTCTATGTTATTAGTTACAGTTTTTTGTTGTCTCCTCAGTCTTCTGTCATACTTTCGTTGTGCTTTTCCATGGTCTTTTTTTTGATTGCTCCTCCATCATGAGACTAACTAGGGAACAGCTATTTAGTATGTTTTTACTTGTGATGACTTTGATAGGAAAGTAGAAGGGTAATTATTATTATTTTTGTTTTCAGACAGGAAATTTTTAGTTGCACTGTTTTTCTTTTATGTCCATGCTAAATGATTTGGGGGCAGAAGGGGGGGGGGATATGAAGAAATAATCTATCAAAAGGAATGTTCCCATGTGTTTATATGGAAAACAGAGAGAAATCATCTGTGCTTTGGGTGCTAGAGTAAGATTAGTGAGTCTATAGCAAACTGAACATCAGTGTAATGAATTATTTTGAAGTTGTTTTGTTTTAGGATTTATTTACCGCCTCACCAAAAAATCATAACAAATTGGGTATTAACTGGACATATCTTGTCAAATTGAACAGTTGAATATGCTGTCATTCATCAAACTTCTGATGAGATTCTGACCAAAAAAGGAACAAAAATACTCTGTTCATTCTTCATTAACTAGAATTTTGATACTATTTTTTAGAAAAATTATATACATACTGATAAGTCTCACAAAATCTTTGTGAAATTTGCTTATGTGATTCCTTCTTCCAATTCTCTCACCACAACTCTGGCATCAAGAATGTCTGCAATCTATTGGCATCTTCCACAAACTTTAGAATTGCACATCTCCTAACTAGTGATCAGGTATATTGTCCCAAGGGTAACAGAGATACTGTGAAATCCTTATACTCAACAGAGCACTGGAATAGGATTAAGTTTGAACTGGAGTTCTACAGCTTTGTCATGCATATTATAGCATATTCCGAAAATGGCCTAGTAGTTCATTCATGTGAGAGATATGCAAAAAAAGTATCTCATTACTATGGTTATGTCATAATCTAGTATAGGAATAAACTTACACAGTAAGCACATATGACACTCTTCATAAGACTTGGGGAAACTGATATTTGTTACAGCACACAAAAAGCATTTCCTCTAAATATAATCATGCTTCATTGAAGGAGGAAGAATGTTGTTTCAGCAGTTTTAAAATATGTTCAGTCACATGTTCATTTTATGATCCAATCTTATAAACTTGGTTTGGGTTAGATTACTGAATCAAATCAGTAATGGCTCATCTTTCATTTAAGCCTCCGTCAGGGTACAATAAAATTTGTGGTCAGAGATACACTTTACAGATCTGAGTGATCACTGAAATATAATGTCCTTTTCTTTTTCCTTTTTCTTCCCCTCCCCCTTCCCTGTCTCTCTTCCTTTCCAATTACAGCTGCAAGAAGGCTGTTTCCTACAAAAACCCATGAATAATAACAATAAAAATATTTGAGCAAATAGCAGACTAGGAGGCAGAAGAAACAAAAGAGGCCAAACAGCAAAATAATAAGCAAGTTAACAAAAGGCAAGCTAAAAAAATAAAAATCTCAGGAGATAACACGTGTTGCTAGGTGACCCTCAGTGTCTGTCTTGTTTTCATTACTTATTTGTTTTTGCCCAGTAAGGATGCATTTGGTCATTTGAAAACTAT
>PPHD01007117.1:2104-13837 GCA_002909625.1 Bambusicola thoracicus
GCTACTAAAATCCCACAGAATATAGTAAGTTGTAGAACAGTGCTTTGGAAACCTAACTTGGAACTTTTGTTTAGCAATATGAAAAGACATTAGCTAGTACTGATGCTCTGAAATCACAAAGCCTATTGGGCTGAATGATTTGGAGGTCTTTTCCAATCTTGGTGATTCTTTGATTCTGTGATCTGTATTATTTTTTTTTTTTAGGCTTGGAGATTACATGAAACATTTTGAATATCGTGGACTATGATAGGTCCCAACTGTTGGCTCTTGAAGGCATGCTGATAGGGCTGTCTTGCCTGTGCCTGTCCTACTACTGCTTTGTCCCTCAGGCCTGAATGATGCCCCCCTGTGTATCTGGTTGCCCCTCCAGCTGACAGGTGTGTGATTTGGGCCCTCTCAAATCTCTTTGGCCTTGGCTCGTCCGCTTAGAGTAGAAAGGAATGCTGTTATATGGGGTGGGGAGCATTAGGCAAGTAGAGGTCCAATTTCTGTTGCTCAGGTTTTGTGGCATCAGTGGAACTGCTTGTACTGTGTGATGTAAATTGGATTTTGTTTACCTTGCTTGTGCACTGGACCAAGGGTGCAGAAGTGAGAGCTGTAGCTTCCTCATGGTCTGAAATCCCATTGCGACGCATTATGCAATAGTCTGGAAATGCTTGTTGTGAAAGCCTCAGTAAATAGGAGCAGAAATCCTTAGTCCCTTGCGCTCTCTGTATACTCAAGGGAAGGGAGAAGACGCTTTCATTTTTATTGTGACGGGAATCACCATTTCTTGTTGTTGTGGCACACACTCTGTCTACAGCAGACCAAGTAGTTGTGATCTGGGAAGTCAGTGCAGAACCAGTGAGCAAAGTAACCACTCTTCTGGTAGGCTATCTAACAGCTTTTGGTTCTGCTGTGCACACAACTGCTTTAAAAGAAGTGCAGGTGCTTCTGATCAAAAGCAAAGTGGTTAATTATGATAGGAAGAGTGCAAGTTGGGGAAATAAGGAAGGTTCCCTTTATTTAAAGCTAAAGAGTGGGTGGGAAAGTGTCTGTACGCCCATGCTGAGATGCAAAGTGTTCACAGGACTTGTCAGTGGTGGCTGACAGAAACTACATTGGGCCAAATACACCCTGTGAGCAGCTGTGGAGATGAGACCAATTTTTCTGCAGTACTGGGATTGAACTTGATTGCCCAGGTGTAGACCCACAGCAGACAGGACAGTTTTTGTCTTTAGTAAACATGGTATTACATAGGGCAGAAGGAGATAGTCTAATGATAATGAATTCATGGAACTCTTTATTATTATAAGTGGGTAGAATCAAAAGTCAGAATTTAATATTCTGAAATCAGGAGGACCAAGCGATGACTAATCTTACAATTATAAGGCATGGCACATGAAACTGCCAGTTTGATGATTTTATTAACAGGTGCATCAAGTAGTAACTTGTGGTGTGTAAGTGAAGGATAGAAGAGCACCATATTAGTTCTAATACAAGTAGCTATGAATGTAAGGCAACTCTCATTTTATCTGAGGAAATTTTTGAACACACTTTATCATATTTCTGTCTCTTACATAGTATATGTTTGTATCTTGCTATGGCCTCTTAGCCTCCTTCTCCTACCCAGCTGTGAGCCCAGTTCTTTTATCAGGTGGCCAGCTGTGCTGCTCTTGGGCAGTAAAACCTTTTGATTTTCAGACTAGGCCTAGCCATGAGCTTAAACTGTGCTGCCTGGGAGGAAAGTAAAGATGGGGAAGGAGCTCTGACTTCGTGATGCTGAGGCAGGTTTCCCGTGTCAAGAAAGTGCAAGGAATCCACTCCATAGGGTCCTTCCCCCACCTTCTCAGTATCCTGCAGTTCAGCAGGGATACGGATTTAAGTTGGCTCACCAAAAGGTGCCAGAAGCTCTTCAAAGGCTTTGTTCTGAGGTCTTGGGAATGTGATTTGCAAAGAGGGGTAAATTGGATTCCTTGGAAACGGGGAGAGCTGGGGGCTAAGAGAAGCGCTTTGTGACATTATGACAAAAGCTGATGAAGAGAATAATACAACACTGAAGAGGAAATGGTTAATGGGGTAATTTGCAACATGAGCTCACCAAAGCCAGATTCTGCTGGAATGACTTACTCACCGATCTTTTCTTACATAATATCTGATGTTTTTCTGTTTCTTATCGAAACTGTGAGTACACGTTTTCTGTAGTGCCACTTGGGAAATACTTAGTTAAGCTAGAGAGGATGGACGTTCTTGGAAGAATGGAGTTGGATGAGGACCTGGTCAAAGGAGAATTCTCAGTTTGTCTTTTTGAAGATAAAATTAGTGGAAAGGAAGGATGTGACTAATCGTGTTCCACAAGAAGAACTCTTTTAGCCACTTGAAAAATATTTTTTTCAGTATTTTATCTTGGCACAAGACCCAGGAGTATGCCGAGGAAACTTCTGGATACTGTGATATGAGGAAGCATTTTCTAAACAGAGAAAGATAAATTCTGTGTAGAAAGAATTGCCCGGTTTTGAAGAGGAGTTGAGCTAATAACACAATTAATAGCTGGTTACAAATTAGGGATCTTTGGCTGAAAAGAAGAGTGAGGAAAGCCCTGAGTGACCCGCTTAACTACTTATCTTAAGAATCATATTGTAGGATCAGACACAGATCTTAGGAATACAGTCAAGTGTTTCATGGCTTCATCTTGTAACAAGCAAAACTGTGAGTGTTAGGCATGGTTAGGATTTTAGGCAGGGAGCTGTACACAATGGAACCCTCTGCACTCAGGAGAGACTCTTTCCAGACCTCTTCTGAACTACTTTGTCTGAATTTTCAAGACATGAAGAAGCTTGTTATACAAAGAACTGATGTTGTGTTTCCCTATTTCCATAAGAGAGGATGCTAGCGTATACAGCTACGATTTCTAAATGGAGGCTACTAGCGAATCCTAGCAAGAATTAGTAATTTGGTGAAGGATTTCCCAGCCTTTTTTCAAAGGCAAGATCAAGTGTCTGATAGCTTTTGGGGAGGTAGCATCTGATCATGGAGGGAGTGGAGACGAAAAGTAACACATTAGTGGCATGTTTTCACACAGCAGGCTTTGCTTTTTGGTCTCTCACTAGCCAGCTGTGATGTGTTTGGTTTGTGTTCAGGATCTTTGCATTATCTAATGCTCTTCAGTTTTCCCTTGAAAAGTTGAAACCAGTAACTACATTAGAGTGGCTCTCAAGTCATGATTGCACTCTTCTGGTTTCTGAACAAGCACATTTCTTTCAGTCTGAAGCTGGTTTTCTTGTCTAGTTCATGTCATCCTTCTTTGCACCTTGAGCTGCATTTGACGAGAATCTGAAGCTAATGCTGAACATAACAGTCTACTTCAAAGTGATCTAATTGGTGTCCTGTTCTGCTTAGGATCCTGTCCTGAGTGTCTGGGAATTCAAGAATTACTGTCCAGAGTCCAGAGTCTTTTTTTTCTCTGAAGTGTGTCAGATTGTGATGCACGTCACTGCTTTTCCCTGTCTGCAGTAGGGTTCAGGCTGCTTTTGTAAAATCAGACCAAACTTGATGCAAATGTCTTCAGCCAGTCATGTGATCTTGGAAGTATTGGTTTCACAGATGAGGTAACCATTTGGCATGCAAATAATATTAATTTGCATTTATGAATAATCAGGAACTAATTATGGAGTGGTTCAAAATCCCTAAAGTGTTTGTCACCTTTGGACTTCAGTGCATCTTGTCATTCTAACTGAAACTGCTGTTAAAGTCCTCCTTGGAGCTGAACCGCTCCATCAGTTTGTTGCAAACTATTGTTCTTAACTATCATGAGAACCTTGCTTGTGTTTCTTACCTTAGGTCTGCCCTTCTTTTGCAGGTGACCTTCTGTCACCATTTTTTCCTTTCAGCATTTGGCATGGCCATTTCTTTTTATGAGGGCTGCTCCTAAAGTAACGCCTCCTATTTTGTAATTTTGACCCACGACATCAGAGGTGGATGTTGATGGTATGGCGGTAGGGGCTGAACCTCCTCACCAGTATGCCATTCCATTTTGTTACTGTGTGATATATGGCAGCAGAGGGGCAGTCTGACAAAATGGCATCTGACATGGGAGTGCAGATGAAACAAAGGTGTGTCACTGAATTCCTCCATGAAGAAAAAATGGCACCCATTGACATTCATCGATGCTTGCTGAACATTGTGGAGGCCCAGCAGTGGATATGAGCACAGTGAGGCAGTTAATGATGTGTTTCAGCAGTGGCAACAGTAGGTCACCTCCATTGGTACAGATTTTTATGAGCATAACACGCAGGCTCTTGTTCATCGCTTGCAAAAATGCTTAGCTAATGGTGGTGACTCCATTGAAAAATATTATTTTGTAGCTGAGAATGTATAAAGTAACATTATTGTGTGCTTTGTATCTGTTGTAGTTTCCATGGAAATAAATAGGGGCCATTACTTTTGAAGCAACCAGTGTAGCTTACACTATAATTGAGTGACGGGACTCTGGCAGCTTGGCCCTTTTCTTTCTATGCTTTTAGGGATAATTGGAATCTGTGAGATTAATGGCAGACTATATTGTCTGCTCTGCTGGGTTTTTTGTGTTTGGGTTGGTTGGTGTTTTGTTGTTGTTGTTGTTTTTTGTCTTTTTGTTTGTTTTAAATAAGTTACTCAAAAAAAATCTGTAACCATCCATTTCCTTTTTTGTTTGTTACAGAAGGATTTATGTGAGAATTTTTTTCTGACTTCCTGGAAGTTTAAGTCTAAAAGCTTACTATTCTTGATGCCAAGTTAATAAACATAATGGAATAAAAGAGAACTTTATTTGATAGGAACTATGCAATAATTACTCCAATATAACCTTTGCTTAAGTCCTTAAGCCCTTCGTGGTCTCAGTGGCAGCAGTACTGCTTTTCTTTGTCTCTACATTTGGCATTTCTTTTATTCAGAGCAGACCTGTTAGAACTGTGGTAAATTATAATGATTTTAATAATAGGAGATTACTATTAAGTGTTCTGGCAGAGGTCTCAATGCACATGTAATGGGAACAACCTAAAAACAGCTTGAATAATACTATAACAATCTAATGAACAAAAAGCTGTAATTGTAAAAGTGGATGATCAGTAGTCTGCATGTTTTACAGGCATAACTAAAGAATTTAGTTAGATTTTATTGAAATTGATATATTTAGTCAAACCTGCATTGTTTTACTCATATTTTTAATGCAATGAGTCTCAAGTGGGTGATGAAAACTTGATGAGTATGTAGTGCATTACAGAATATCCAAGGAACATTCCCTTTCTTGAATGAGGTTGAAAAAAAGACAAAGATAATAGACCCGTTGCCCCTGGAGCGTCACAAACCTACACCTGGGGTCTCAGTGAATTAACAAATGCTTACTGAGGAGGAGAAAGCCACTGGGAGGAGAAAGTGCTTAATATTCTATCAGAGATGACTTGACACAAAAGAACAATGCTATCTGATGCTTTCTTCCATTCTCCTGCTGAAATGCAAGTTTGAATACAAAGTGTTAGAGATGATATCTCCAAAAGTTAATATTGTTCACGCATCTAATAATGCGCAATCTTATTCTAAAAGGAATTACAGAAGATAAGTTGCAAACATAATTCTTCCTGTGAGCAAACCCCAAATGTGGTGTCTTGGATTTCAGCTGTGTATCAGAGTCTGAAATGTCACATTTGCCTCAGAAGTATGTGCAATATTCAGCAGAAAAGCATCCTTTTTAAAGACGAATGTGTGGTCAAGATTCATTGGAACGGTTTCTTTGCATTTTCACTGTTAGTAGGAAAAGTACCCGCTGCAACTGAGAGCAGGCAGGAGTGTCAGTATGGTTAGATCAGAAATCCACATTGCCCAGCAAAGGCCAGTGGAGGACTGTTGCAGTTGGATAGACTTTGATGCTTCATTACCCCCAGAGAGTTTTGTTTTGTGTTGGTACCCTTTCTGGGAACTGTTTTCACTTTGAGAATTAGTATTCTGCAAAGTAGAGTCATTAATCCATGTGCTTTCTATGCCAGTTTGAGGCTTCCCTGTCTGGTTTGGTTTAGGTGCTAGATGTCTGTTCCAGTTGGCTCCCTGCTATGCACCCAGTTCTGCTGGGGGAACTTACTCACTGAAGGCTGGCTGAGCTACTGCTTGGTTCAGGGGAAGGGCTGCAAGCTGCTGGGTTTTTTAGAGGCTGTGCTTTTCCATGTTGATAAACCCAGTCAGCAAATGGAGTTTTCACAGGCTCCCATCACTAGGGTAATGCCCAGTTTGCCTTAAGCAGAGGCAGGGGTGCCTTTTTAGCAAATCACTGTGGCTGCTAGAAGTGGTCTCCAGCCCAGAGAGGTCCATGGATGAGGAGACATGTGGCCTGCACTGCAGCTGCCAGGAGCTCCAGACAGAAGGGCAGGCCTGGTGCCAGGGATTGCAGACCCACTGCTCTTCTCTTGGTTTGCAGTGACTGACAAAGAAGTGATAGCAGTTGGGCCTGTCCTGGATCACGCCCAATGTGATCATTCAGTTCATAGTTCATATATATGATTTTTATCTTTCACTTTCTGCCATGTTGAAGGCAAGGTGTTGCTATGTAGTAGCAGTTCGTTCAGGGGAGTTGTAGTTTTTTGTTCTTGCTTCAGTGACAGTTCTCTAGATCAGAAATGAAATGGGAATTGTCTCCCTGAACTTGTCTGTCACATTTAATCTGCTGTTTCTTCCTGGCTATCTTTGCCTCTTATCTCTTTGCTCCCAGTCACACTACTCTTCTTCCACTAACAATTTATTTTAGATAAAATGTTTTAAGCAGGTGAATGCTTTTCAGCAGAATGAGGACAGTTGCAGGAAGAAGAATGCTTGTGAGGAAACAAAAATGCTTGGTTTGGGTTATTTTCTTTTTTCCTAGATTTGTACCACTGTAGAATTAAAAGAATTGATAACCATAACTTATCAGCAAAAACACATTGCATGACTGAAGAGTAAACAAGGAAAACCGAAGAAAATACTTCTCTTTGTTTCTCTTTTAAATGCATTTAGGAATGTAATTAATTTCAACATTTTGTTTAAAAACTAGTTTTAAGAGGATAAGATTTATCCTAAAAACTCTTACACAGACATTCAACTTTCTTGCACTTAGAACAATTTTTTTGCTTCCTTTATTTTTAGCAGTGATGTGAGAAGTGCTAACCTCAGGTCAGAGGTGGGTTTGCAGTGTCCCTTAAGTAGCCCGAGACAATCTCTTTTCAGGAGACTTTCCTAAGACCTGTAATCTGGTTAGCAGACAAATTGTGTCTGGGAATTTCCAGGGTGTGAACTACACTCCTGTACGTGAAACTGCTAATGGGTTTGTCAGTGCAGTGATAGTTTACAAGAAAAAGCCCAGACAGGTCATTGTATTGCACTTCAATCTTTTAAATAGAAAGCCTGAAGAAAAGCTGTCTAAGATACTGACAAGTGAAGGAAGGATGTTCTTGCAGTCTTGAGGACTTTTAGGAGAGATGATCACAAAAAAACTAATATGGACCACAGATGCAAAAGTAACACATCATTATTTCTGGACATCCAGTGTTAAATGTGAGTTGAAAGGCATCCCACGTGATAAATCAATCACTGACCTTTTTTTATATGAAGAGTCCTGAGATATGAACAGGGCAGTGTAAGAAGAATGGGAAAAAGAGTATGAAGATGAAAACTAGTTTAGTCCTGAAATTCCTTTCCTTAATCTTTATTTCAGTATTTGAGTAGAAACCAAACAACAGGAACAAAAAAAAACCTTGATACCAAAATCAGTATATTTAGAGTGTGCGTATATAAAAACTAAACAGATGAGAAAACTTGAAGAAAAAGCTCAGCTCGAATTAAAAAGAATTCACTTCAAAGTCTATTTTGGTTTGTTAGGGCAGATCGTTGGTGTGCTGGGGGCGCAAACTGATGCACTTGAGGTATGCATTAGCCGGTCCTGCCATATGGCCTGTCACGTCTTACTGGTTAATGTAACCATCTGTCACCTCTTGACAATTTGCATTCACTTTCAGCACTTGGGTTAGAGACATTTTCCTTGGTATTTTGCTGTTCATCAGGTTGCGCTGCCATAAAGCTGTTTTCTGAGTTTATTTCTCAATGTAGAATCAGTAGCATTTGTTGTAGATCGTACTGTTCTTTTCTGATGGTATAAGGAGAAGATGCATGTTATCAAACAAGCACTTTGGAGAGGTTTCTGCATACATTTCTGGCAAAAAAGGTCAGTATTTTACCAAAATTCTTGAGGCAGATGTTTGATTTCTTTCCCCTCCTTTTATCAGTACTCTCTAATTTTGCACCTGGCTTCACATTAGTTTCTTTACAAGTAAACTAAGACAGTTTAGTGGCTATTAAAATATCTCCTTACGTATGAGTTCAGATCAGAAATTCTACTGTTTATATCTTCTTTCTCCCATGTTGCATTTTCATAATGAAGCTATGCCTCCCTTCATTCTGAAAAGAGTGCAAAAAAATGCTGTGCTTTTCTTGTAGTTTCTGTGCCTAAAGTCTCATTGCTGTCTTATTGCAGTGTTACCATCGTGTGGGTGGCTCTTTGTGTTTTTTGACTTGTAATCTAAGAAAAACTCATCGCAAATTACATGAGCGATGTTGTCATTACATTTGAAATGAAAAATCTATACAGGCAGTTGTGGGTGGTCAATCCTCTTTGTTAAGAAATCAGATCTCCTGAGTGCACTACATTATAGTGTGTTCCAAATCTGAGCTTGATACTTGGAGCCTGATGTAGCCAGAGATAAAATGTGTTGAAATGAGTGCAGTTGTAATCAAGTTAGGTTAACCAGTGTAAACACATTACTGGTAATTGTTTCTTAATGTAATATAATGGACATTGAGTTTTACTCTTAACTTGGATCTCATTATTGATATTCCTGTATCACAGACATAAGGAAGCTGCTTTAGCTGGGCCGTTGATGACTGGATTGTGATGGAAGAATTTCAAATGAGGGGCTGAATAGTTTATCCAGTCAAATCTGGACAGCTTACTTCATGCTGAGGTTGCCACTTGGGTACTTCATAATTGTAATGAGCTCTGAAGTCCTGGAGAGGAGAACAGCCCTATATGCTCTTGCATTTATAGCTGCTCAGAGGACCATGAATTCATAGGGCTCTGTAGGGCTTGAGCAACGCAGGGTGACTCTTAAAGGCTGCCACAAAGAGCACAAATAAAAGCCATTCTAAGGCATATATAAATGCCTGTGTATCCTTTAATTCAAATAGCTTTAATGACTCTAGCTTACTAAAATGAAAAATGCTGCCAGTGTAGCAGTTTACTGTGTTGATATAAACTATTGGATTACCAGTGTCATTTAAATGTGTCTACGGTATTTATTTCCATGACAGCTTGCAGAAGGTCTGAAAAAGGAATTGGGGATTCTTTTGTATATTTCTCTCATGTTACATTTGTCTGTTTACAGTATATTTCTTCTACTGGAAAAATGAGACTTTCTTTAAAGTAGAGAGCCCCAAAAACATTTTCCCAGGACTCAATCATTTTTCCATACCACTGAATAATATGGAAATTTTCATCTAGTAGGGCTTTTCTTAAGAATAAAGAATAGAGATTCCCCTTGGTCTCCAGTAGGTAGGATTGCACTCCTCCTGGTTTCTGTTACCCCCCCTTAGATGCAGAAAGAGAACAAAGCTTCTAGGAGTGTGGTATCTTCATGCAGTGAAAGTTCTAACAAAATGCCTGTCTGTTTCTAGATTCTCTGTTGCCATAATCAGATGCACCTGACTGGGGGCTCACATTATTCCTCTCCTGGAGCCTAACCACTGTTTCTGTGAGCTCCATAGAGATGGAAAAGAATAGGCATTCCATTTTCAGTCATTCTTACTTTAGACACTTCAGAAAGCAGAGAAGACTCGCTGTATGCTGTGTTCTTACAGTCAATTGTTTTCTGTTTTATAAACAAATTACCCCGTTTAGATTTTTTCAACCTATCCTGTTTGCTTTCTTTCTCTTTTCTCTTGCAGCTCTTCTAGAGCCATCTAGTCTTTTCCATAATTTCTGCTGTAATGCATCTCCAGCACTGCAATCAAATAATTCCTCAACCTTTTTTTATAAATTAAAGCTTACACTGCTTGACTACTGTACAATCAACAGATACACAGAGTGATGTGGTTAGGCTGGTATTTTATAGATCATATAGCTAGAAAGAGCATCACAGTGGAAAGGGATAATTGGAAATAAATGAAATGCTCATCTGTGTCCTAGGATAACAGTAGAAAACTCCAAAGAGAACAATTTCCAGAAAAAGATCCTTCCCTAGTGGCAGTCAGCCCTTAAATGGGGTCTAGGAGAGGTGCCACCAGGCCCCACCCCTTCCGGTCTCACAGCTGAATTGGCTTCACCTGTGCTCCCAGTGCTGACTCAGTGCTCGCCTCAGGTGATCAATCAGAGGTTCAGACCGTGATTCAACAATTCCCATACAACTACTTAGGAATTAACTGTAGTTTCTTCAGCCCTCAAATAAGTTTTCTTCTTCTCAATACTTTTTTTATTTTTTTAAGCTAGAAGGGAGAAAAAGAACTATTTCTTCAGAAATGTACTTATAAGAATTTTATGTCTATTCTCACACTAAATGCATCATTTATAATTAACAGCTTGCCAAACTGTAGATTTAGTAATTAGTTGTCCTTGAATTTTTGTATGTAGACTTGTGTTGAATGGACTTGATGCCCTGTGGTCTCACAAGACCAAAATGGTGCTACTGGTTGGTGTGGGCTGGTCAGGGAATGGGGAATGAACCTATTTGCAGAGGTAAGAGAGATATGTGTGGACTCAGCGCATATTGCTGCTGTAGTTTCAAGAAACTTAGAGTGACAGATTGAAGGCATGGTGGCTGATGAGAGCAGGGCTTGGGCAACTACAGTTTGGAGTATGCAGTGCCTTCATGATAGCTTTAAGTTCAGGGAAGCAATTTCTCTGAGCAGTCAGCCTCCTTGACTGTGAGAATACTAATGGGCCTGGTAATTCCATGTTTATTACTTCCTTGTAGTATATTGATCATTGCTTTCCCATTCTGACCTTGTTGCTTCTCAGGACCTCTGCGAGCTTTAGACTGCATTAATGTAGGTTGTTTGATGCAAACAATGCAGATCAGCTGACAGCATCACACTCTAAAGGATGTAGCCATTTGCTGCTAACCTAGAGGTGCAGGCAGGAGTCATGCTATCCCTCTCCTTTTCTCAGTGGCATCAATTTTCCTGAGTTCACAGCCTTGGTTTTGATCAATTATTCTAACCATATTTCCAATGTCTTCCATAATAACAGCACAACATGACAGTGAAGAACTGAGTGTACAGATGAGGAGGGGTGCAGTTGTCTGAAAGCCATTATGTAGCCTTTCATTTTCTTTAATATAAAAACCTACAGGTCTACAAACGTACAGTTAATTTCAGCTATAATTGTATGTTAGCTTTTCTGAAGTTATCAATGTGATCTTTGGTGTTAGCAGCAGATGTAAGAATCTCCTATCTCCCAGTGGTTTTTGGTTGCTGTAGCAGAAATGAACCAGTGATTGAGCACCTGGTGGGAAGGCAGGGCCAACCCAGGGGAGCTCAGCTGCAAGCAATGCACCTGAGTGACCAGAAGGGGTGGAGCCAAGATCCACCCCTTCCCAGACCTCATTTAAGGGTCGGCAGTAGAGATGAGGGTATCTTTCTGGAGATCCTTGTGTACCTGGGGCCTTCCAAAAGTAAGCAGCTTCTTTTCTTTAAGTCTGTGCTCAG
>PPHD01007118.1:6083-23520 GCA_002909625.1 Bambusicola thoracicus
CTATGAGCTTTTCAGTATTTCACATCCACAAAACAGCCATCTGCATGTACCACAGGCAAAAACAAACTCGAACTTTGGAATATAAAAATATCAAAATTAGTAACTGTAAAGCAGTGATGTCCTCATAATAAACTGATTTCATAATTGGAGATGAAGAAGCAGAAACATTTAAGTCAGGCTGCTGACTTAAGGGCACAGCATTAGAAGTGAATCACACAGAATGACAGAAGAGTCCACTGCCATCAATTTGACTCCTACAAGATGTTTACAAACAGCAATGAGATACAAGTGAGATGATTTACAAGTTTGGAACCTGTAAAACTATACTGATTCCCTAGGTTAATGTCACTGTTAAGCATTCTGGAGTTGCTTTCTAAACTCGTTGCTTGTATTCATTACAGAAGTCTGACAGTCAGGTTTTACATTTTGGATGGTAATTGTGGAAAAATCCTTACTCCAATCCATTGCACTGGATGTCCATAGGGAAAGTTTTATTCAAGGAATGGTTACCAAATTTACTCTGCCAGATGCGAGAAGATTAACAGCTTAGCAGCCATGAGATCCCTAGGTGCATAGCTGGACATCCACTAGAGAGATTAGAGATGAAAATTGGTGACATTTCAAGATGCTGCATGTATCTGGGAGCCTTCAGTGCAAATTACAGAATGTAAGACTGCTCTATCAAGAATCCTTGGAGACCATTGTTATTTTTCAAAGTACTTTCAAGTGCTTTCACAAAATAGACTTACCTTACATTGCTCTGTGCAGCTACTCCTTCTGTCTCTTTGCTCCTTACACATTCCTCCTGTGACCTGCATTTTTACTTCTCAAATTGATGTCATTTTTCTTCTTTACAAAAAAATAAAATCTGTGAAACTGTTTCTTTTCTCAAGCTTCTTATTACCAGAAAACTTTTTCAATTCTGTGACATAAAAGTTTCCTATAAAATTTTCATTTTATTCTATGCTGCATATCTCTTGCTATAAAATATTAGTTAATAGAATACACACTGTACTTATGACATTTTTACCTCTTTTACTTACCATTTTTTCTTGCCTACAAAGCTCATGACTGCATTCATACATGCAGGAAGGAAATAATGCAGAAAGAAAATCAAAATATGCAGCCATATCAGTGTTTCCAGATTCAAGATTTTTCTGTCTGAGATTTTGGCATGGAGATTAGGGTAGTACACACTGGAGTAGAATACAATATATTTTTAATCGAATTACCATTTTATGGACATACTGCTTTTTCTGGAGAAACAGCAGTAGTGAACCCTTGATTTTTGCTTTCTCAAAACAAGATTTTAATCATCTAAATTACATGCTGAAGATCTCCAAAACACCAGAAAACTGAAAATAAATGCCAGTGATAAAACTGCCATATGACGTGTAGAAAATATTGGTATTTTGAAGTCTATATTCATTCCTAATTTTGACTAATTGGTAAGACCTGTCCTACAAATTTTCCATTCCTGTGGAAGTGGCTGAGAGACATCCCTATACTGCAGAGTGGACCAGAAGGACTTGATGGTGAGGCATTTTCCATTATGGAATTTGTCTTTCTCTTTTTGCTTTGCAACCAGTGCAGAACTGGTGAGCTGAAGTGTAAAATGCTTGGTTTTGTCTTTTGTTTATGGAGATGGATTGTAGGACAGGCATGCTTGGTGTGACCATGGTTATTTTATGCTCCATCAGTATTATACTTGCTTTACTTTGAGAAGGGTGACAAAATGCATGCATTAAATGCTGATGCTTCCTGTCTTTGAATATTATACAATTTTAATTATGCTATTGCTCTTCAACAAATGAGATAATTATGCTTATAATAATATCAAGGACAACAGTAAAAATAGTAACACCTTGTAACAGTGCCTTCAGCTTGAAACTAGCACTTTCAAAATAAATTAGCATGCGTACTGAAAGAAGTTCATATGGAAAATACAAGTATCTGGGATAGTCTTTTTCATGGATAGTATTCTTATGGCAAAGCCTCCACATGAGGGATTTCTTCTGATGATCAGAATAAATATTGATTCTGATACCCTTTGCTTTCTCAGAAACCCCACACTTGGCAACTCTCAAGATAGTCTATTTACGATACTAGTTTATTTTAGCATATCAAATTCTGCTGTCAATTTCTCAAGTCACACTACTGAGACTGTGTCAAGCATAAGAATTATTATCATTTATAGCAAGAAAATTATCTTTTTCTGCCATTAATGTTTCTGTGGATTATACGTGAGAGAAAGTGATGCACAACTACTAGAAGGAGGAGAAACTGATACAATATATAACAAACACTAGTGATTTGTTATTATGGTTTTTTTTCTGTTTGTTTTTAATATAGGCTCCAGCAACCAGAAGGATTTCATTCACAGTTTACTGTACTGTGATAAATTGGTGCGTTTTCTTGCTGAATTCCATGTAGTTCAACAAAATATCAGAGTGTCTTTGTGCGTGGTCTAAGACTGCTCCTGATGAGAAAGCTCATCCATCTTTGATGTAAAACAATATGAACCTGGGACAGCACTTCTGATGCAGAAAGGGACTCGCAGCAAATGTCACTATAATTTCATTTGAACTACAAAAGCCAAATGATCTGCCGCCTTTTATAAAATATGACAATTTGTGAAATATCTGCAAAGAAAATGAAATACTTCACTTTTTCATTGCTGTATTTGTAAAGCTTGTACTATATTGATAGACAGGTTTTTTTTGGATGAAGAGCATCACTGCTGTTATGGCTCTTTCCTACTATTTGGCACTGCACAGAGACCCATTCCTTGCTATGTACAAGTTCTACTTTGGTATCAGAAAAAGCTGTGCATGAGTGAATAATAAATTCACAAATGGTCCCTGAACTGTTCTGTACATGCCTACACTTCCATTAACTTCAATAATTACTTCTGCTTACAGCAGCACTTAATTTTTCCCCATGTAATTGCAGTGATATGCCATGATATTTCAGATCTATGAACATTTGGCAAATTCCTGGAATAATTTTTATAGGATGTCTTCCATAAACTGCAGGTCTTCCCTGTATCAGGAATAATAATAATACTGGTATGTATGAGATGATGATCAGAGCTGTTATTACTTTAAGTGTCCTCTGAATGTTCTTCCTTTCAGAATTTAAAAATGACTTCTCCATAACCTCTTTTCACACGAAAGCTTTTATCTATTTACTGCACCTTTTTTTGAGCATACTTTCATGGTAACTTACTTTAGTATTTTTTGCTTATGACATAAATAGGAAATGTTTTTAGACCCTGGATATTAATCTCCTTATTGCCTCTCTTTGAACAGAAGAAGAATGTACACTGCCAGAGACTCAGCCTGAATGCAGTATTTCCCCATGATAAATATCTTTTCCTCTTCTTTAGCCCTGCAAAATACTTTTGTCCTTTATTTGCCGCTAATGCTTATGATAAAAAATTAAATTACTGTTCATCCTTTCAATAAGTTTCCCTCAGAGAATCTCTGCTAAAGAACAAACATTTAAAAGGGATGCAGAAGCTTTAGTTTTATACACAGCCCTACTATATTATTCATTGCAATGCATTTTTAATGTCACAGAAAGAAAAGTAAAATATATTTTAATTTCTGGGACTAGGCAGCCAAGTGATCCAGGGAATCATAAATTCACAAAGGCTGTAGACAAATGCGTATAGTGAAAAAAAAAACAAAAACAAAAAACCCAAGCCTGAACGAAGCCCAAACCCTCTTAACCTCCAGTAACCTTAAGATTTTCATGAGAGAATTGTGAAAACTCTTCCTGGTTGAAAATCTCCTGAGAATGTCACCATGGCACACAGGCTCTGGGAACCTCTGACCTACAAGCATTCAATGTGCTTCAGACAATTTTTGTTTTGTTTTGTTTTCTTTCAATGGAGAAATAGGTCAGTAAGATAATACTGTGAGTAAGATAATAAGTGAGATAATAAAAGAAAAAAATGCTGAAAACAAAGCTATAGCTGTTAACATGGCTGTCAGGATTATGATCTTCCTCTGCCTCTCCTCCTTTTACCTTAAGTTCTTATAAAGAAACCAACCCTTCTTCTTTCAGTACATTTGCTCATAAACAAACTCATTTTGACTAAATAATTGCAGTGATTTATGTGAGCATCCTTTTTAGTGTTTGAAACCTGGATACTATTTTACAAGAACAAAGAGTGAATAATGTTCTTTACTTTGTTTATGAATTGTCAAAGCTAATGGTTTTCTTTGTGTTTTATTCTCTCGGAATTCAGCAATTTATCTTCAATCCACAAGAGTTACAGCATCTAGTAAAGAATCAATTTACAAACCTCTCAGAACATAAGACTGCAGATTAAACGTTATGGACACTGCATTCTTCAAACATGGATGCACCTTTTGTGCTACACACTGATAGAATTGCTTCATTGTTTGATATAATAAACAAAAAGAGGAGAAGAATTCTCAGCTTTTGTTCTGCAATTCACAACAAAGAGTCTAATCAGCTGTAATTTTCAAGCGTACATTTTGAAGTTGGAAAATGTGTATAGTTAATAGATATTTCTGTAGATTAAGAAACTTAATTTGCATTGTAGTCTGCCAAACATCTGATAGCAACCCACCCACTGCATGAAACAAAACTGATCAGACATCTGAGAATAATAAAGACAGTTTGCTTTTAAATGGTGACTGAAAGAGCTAATCATTTTAAAAATGTAATTACTTTAATGATGAAATCATCATATTACAAAAACAATTCTCACAAGCTGATAATGTGTGAGAGCTATTCTGGAAGTAATGCCTCCGATTTTATGATGTTGGCCCACGACACCAGAGGCGGATGTTGGTGATATGGCAGCAGAGGCTGAACCTTCCCACCAACATTCCATTATATGTTGTTGCTGTATGACAGATGGCAGCAGAGGGGCAGTCTGACAGAATGACATCTGATGTGGAAGTGTGTGTGAAGCAAAGGTGTGTCACTAAATTCCTCCATGAAGAAAAAATGGCACTCATTGACGTTCATCAATGCTTGCTGAAAATTTCAGCAGACTAACCGGTGGATGTGAGCACAGTGAGACAGTTGGTAGCTGGTCTGTTTCAGCATAGGCAGCAGTGGCAGGAGGTCATGTCTGCTGGTGCAGAGTTTAATGAGTGTGGCATGCAGGCTTTTCTTCATTGCTGGCAAAAATCCATAGCTAACAGTGCTGGCTATGTTGTAATAGCGTTTTGTAGCTGAGAATTTGCTCTATCAGAAAGTGATACTGTATTCTTTGTATCTGTTGTGGTTTCCCTAGAAATAAACAGGAGGCATTACTTTCAGAGCAACTTATGTTTTACAATTTCAATTGCTGTTAAGGATTGCTAAGGACATAACTTAATGAAAAATGAGAAAACACGTCAGTGTTGGTAGTTAATAATTTTCAAAAGAGGTCTTAATTTTTTTTTTTTTTTTTGAAAAGATGTTCAGCTGCTTGACAAATACACTGAAAGCTGTGTAAATCTTGATAATACTGCATTCCCTCAATCATTTTATTTTTTTCTCATCTTGATCAAGTCAGAGTTCAGCGTTGCCTTGAGATGTACGGTCTGATTATAGGCTGCAGGTGGATTTCTCGTAAAGATATCAGAGAGTTTTATGGAAGTCACCACTTACACAGTCTAAAAGAAAGAAAGCACCTCATTATTAGGCATTGGCTGGTAAAGATGTGAGATTAGAAAATGCCTGTGGTCATGAAAGACCTGTGGGAAAGAGGATTAAGTAAAAAAAAATCCTCAGGCTTGAAAAATAGTTACAGTTGAAGAGAAATTTGATTTTGATGGAAAGGAAGTTCTACAAGGATGGCATACAAGGTAACATGTAGGCAGTTTCTCAGCCCATTAATTTGTTTTTATGAAGAAATTTTATTACAGGCTGGACAGGAAATATCCAGGGGAGCAAAGCCTAGTGCAGGAATGAATATTATTAGAAGATAAACATGGTAATAGCTAGATACACCATGAAAAGTTGAAGATACAAAAGGAAATCAGACTTCCAGGGAAAACTGAAAGTATGAGAGCATCACTGTAAGGTACAAAAACTATTTCAATGGAACTGGTAAGAATTTTGGAAAGAACTCACCAGCTTCAAAAACATCAGGAAAACAAAAATAGAATGAACTTACAAAGTGCATGAGCTGAGAAGAAACGCAATGGCTGAAACAAAGTCTGATGTTAAAAAAAAGTTGGGAACGCTTTTGATTGCATTCAGATTTGATGGAAACAAGTTTGGGAAGTAGAAGAGAAATGAAAGAGCCAACTATAATTAACAGTTGAACTTACTTGATAACAAGATCCTGTTAAGATACACATCAGGAAAATCCCAACAAAAGCAGTAATATGTAAACAGAAGCAATTTGTAGTGCATTTGCAGATAAAGGACAACAGGCACAGAATGGAACACAGGAAGATCCACACTAACATAAGAAAGAACTTCTTTACTGTCAGGGTGACAGAACACTGGAACAGGCTGCTCAGAGAGGTCATGAAGTTGCCTTCTCTGGAGATATTCACAACTCTCCTGGATACTTTCCTATGCAACCTGCTCTAGAGAACCTGCTTTAGATTAACTTTAGATTAACTAGATTAACAGAGGTCCCCTCCAACCCCTACAGTTCTGTAATTCTATGATATAAGGGACAGCATGGTAATTTCTAGCCAGACTGAAACTGCACTGACCAGGTACGCATAATCTGATAGCTGATTAAAAAAAGTGGGAAGCCCAGTAAGGATGTTTGTTATTTTTACTGACTTTTGTTTTGGCTTGGTTGGAAGCTGTAGAAAGCTGAAAAATCACACGGCATCCAGGTAAAATAGTTGCAATTATGAAAGTTGTGTTTGAACACTCCTGCAGTGCTGCAAAATTTAATGAAAAAATAAACCGTTGGTTCAAGAATTGGATATAATATAGAGAAGCATAGAATCACCATAGCTTTTCATCATATTCTTAAACTAGACAGTAAGAATTATAAATGTGGTAGAGGGCATGACTTGAGATGATCTAAAGTTAAAGACCTTAGCTAACATAGATGACATCATAAAGCTAGGAAAAGCTTGAATTATTGATGAATCAAATTAATAATTAACCTTGGAAGATTGGTTTGGTCAACTTTGACTCATAATAAATGCCAAGAAGATGAAGTGGCTGTAAGATGAAAAAGATGCAGTAGGAAGGGCAAGTGAAATGTGGCAGTGGTGAAGTTAAAGAATGTGCAAGACTTATATGCTCACAGACAAAACTTGAGCAATGGTGTGGTTTCCATCAGGATGAGAATAAAATGATAACTGCATCACTGAAATGGATGATATTATAAACTGATGAAAACCTTACTTCTCAAAGTGCAAATATATCAAATATGTGCACTAGAAGAACAGTATTATTATGTGGGCTGAAAGTAGTTAATTTAAATGAGAGGGACAACATTTTGCATGAGAACAGTTTTGAAGGTTAAGTCAAATCTTTTAAGTAAAGAGGATAGAATTAAAATAGTAGATGAAACCAGGGAAAACTATTGGACATATTGAGAAGATAATGACAGTAGCACTGCGGAAGACTTAAATGTTCACTTAAACATTAAAATAAATCATGTAAATATACAGAAGTCTGCCTAGAGGTCAACTGTAAGCTGTATGGTATGATAGTAACTCAGGGATTAATAAAACAAGATGGCCTGCGTGGGAATGACCTTGTCTGAAAAGATATTCTGAGATGAAAAGATGAGAAATGGACAAAATCAGTGGATGACCTAATTCTCAGAACAAATGGCATAACTTCTAGACAGGAATAGAAAGGAATGTTAACCTTTTATATGTCTTCCCCAGACATATCCTACTAAGCATCTAGCTTTGAATTATTTGAATTAACTATGTGCATTTACTATATAACTTCATAACTTCATTTTCTCTTTTTATACTGCTAGTAGAGAGTAGAATTAGGACTTTTTCTGGATTTTTCTTTACCCTCCCTGATTAGCTTTAAAAAACAAAAACACAGAACCACTCCTGGTGAACATCACTCATACAAATGAATTTCACCAGCTTTTAGAGTGTATCAGATAGAATCATAGAATAGAATCATAGAATGTTTTGTGTTGGAAGGGGCCTTTAGGATCATCTAGTTCCAACCCCCTGCTGTAAGCATGGACACCTCCTTCTAGGCCAGGTTGTTCAAAGCTCCATCCAGCCTAGCCTTGAATGCATCCAGGGAGGGGGCATTCACAGCCTCACTGGGCATACCACACATTATCGCAGGATTCTTTACCCAAGTTCTTGCTTTTGTGATTCACAATGCAGACAAATATTGCTTCACTCACTGGGGTTGAACTTGATAATCAATTTATTGCATGTAAAAAGTAAAAAGTCAACTCCTCCTTCTCACCAGCCTTTCCATCAGAAGTAGAAAAAGAAATTGCTGGACCTATTACTAATTTATTTCCACAACAAACTATTAACTTCTTTCAAAAACATTTTATGAATGCTGTGAAGGAAACAATATCACTGGGTCTCACAGTTACTCTGGATGTTGAAGCAGAATGTATCATGCGCAGCAGTGCTCTTGCTCCACTGCTAATGTCAGTGCATGTCACAGCAGGGGATCTATGAGTAGCAGATGCTGATAAACCAGCCTCTGGTTTATCACCATCTGCTAATTTCTTTCGTCCTCCTGAGTTGCTCCTGAGTATTATACTCTCTGAAGATTCACTTCTTTTCTCTCTCAGAGTTATCTTTTGCATTTCTGCTAGCATGAAATTTTGCTATTAGAGAACTAGTAACTGAGCATTTATCTAATCACTTTTTCATTCCTTGTAGTCTCATTTATTATGCAACCTATTTTTTTTTCTGATCAGTGTGATATGAGAACTACCCAAGATGTCTCAAATCATTTCTATGAGAAATTCACATATTTTTGAATAGCTATTGGTTGGCAAAGTCCTTTATTAAACATTGTTTCATTTTTCTTTCCTTAATGCGCCATATCTCTGTGCAGAAATGACCCACAGAATCCTGCTGCCTTATGTGAAAGGATATATATTATGAGCATATGTATTCCTTCAGCTGCTTAGAGTTCAATAATGTAAACCATCCTGCATAAGAACTAGGTGAAAAATATTAAATTCAGAACATATATCTACCATTACAAATTTATCAGTGCAAATAAAAAGAAAAGCACATTCTTTCTGTCAAAGACTGTGCATGAAGACATGCCATTTTGTACTGGCAGCATCTTTATTAGATTCAGTCTTCACACTCACTTATCTGAAAGAAACACACTTGCAGGACTGGAAATGAACACTTTTCCCTCTTTCAAATTCATATATTATTTAAGATTACAAAATATTACTTTGAAACTCACCACATAAATTCTGGAAAATGTGTAATACTTACCCTACCGCATAACTAAGTTAAACTCAAATCCACTATATATGAGGAACTTTGCCAGTCAGCTAAATAAAGTCTGTAGACATGTCTTGATATATTTGTTCAGTTTTCAAGGACATCAACTAGCAACAGGTGCAAAGACTGAAGGCAGTAAAGTTACTTGCAACCACTTTTTATTTCAAATCTTCATGTGTGGTTAACATGCTCCTTTTACTACAGTACTGCAGAACAAGCAATTGAAGCCTTATTTTTCAAATGTATCCAATTGTTTTTGACACACCAGTTGCTTTTTGCCAAAATTTAACTTGGTCACATAATCTCTGGGATTTTTTTACGTGTTTTTATTGCTTTTATTGGGTCTATCTCGAAATAAAGTATATTTTTACAGAAAATTACTTAGAATCACTGACGTGTTATGTATGACAAATACTACCCTTCTGCTTTAATTGTTCAGCTTTTTTTTTTTTTTCTCCTTTCTGTTTCTTAAATTCCTTAAATTCTGCTAGTTTTGCTCCATGGGTTAACACAAAGCAATGCTAAAGAGGATTGACAAACATCAAATTACAAAACAACAGATAGATTGAGTATTTTAGATGTAAAGTTCTCAGGATGTTTTGTGCACAGAACTTGTATCCCCTCTAGAACTGAACTTGTCCACTAAGGTAAAGGAAAATAATAAATATTTTTATAAATAAATCAACAGCAAGAGGAGGGCTAGGGAGAATCTTCATCCCTTGTTGGACACTGAGGGCAGCTCGGTGATCAAGGATCAGGAAAAGGCTGAGGTACTTAATGCCTTCTTTGCCTCAGTCTTTAATAGTAAGACTTGTTACTCCCTGGGAACACAGCACCCTGTGCTAGTATATAGGGATGGGGAACAGAATAAGTCCTGCATAACCTGTGATGAGATAGTTTTGGATCTGCTCCAAAAGCTGGATGGTCACAAGTCCATGGGGTTGGATGGATTGCACTCTAGAGTGTTGAGGGAGTTGGCGGATGCAGTTGCCAAGCCACTCTCCATCATTATTTGGCAGTCCTGGATAGCCAGGGATGTCCCAGTGGACTGGAGACTGGCAAATGTGACGCCCCATCTTCAAAAAGGGCCGGAAAGATGATCCTGGTAGCTACAGACTTATCAGTCTCACCTCGGTGCCCAGGAAGGTTATGGAATGGATAACCTCGGGAGCCGTCATGGACCAGCTGAAGATCAACCAGGGGATCAGGTCCAGTCAGCATCCCAGGATGTGTTTAAAAACCATTTGGATGAGGTTTTCAGGGACATGATTTAGCAGATAGTCATTAGTTAGGGTAGTGTGGTCAGGTTGTGGTTGAACTCAATAATCTTTAAGGTTTTTTCCAACCTGAGAAATTCTATGATTCTATGATTCTATTTTGCCCTGCATTTGTTCAACAATCACCTTGAGCAGAACTGGGAACTAGAGTCTTCAGATTGCTGTTAATTGCTTATCAGTTTTTGCAAGAGAAAGGTACGCTATAGCTTTGACCCTGGTCTAGGCAGGGGAAAAAAACAGATATATATACATATATAAATCTTGAAATTTTGGAATTTGTGAGAAAACACTCTAAACAATAAAGCAAAAGATAAGTATTTAGTGAAATGCAGTATGAGACTGAATTCTGAACACCTCTTCATCCCACCACCACTTCCATATTGTCATAATATATATATATATATTAAAGTCTGTGGAGTAAATAATTGAAATTATCCATATTTCAAAATGACTTTTCCACTATACCCTCACCACAAAAGACTGGAATTAGCATGAGATGGAGGCTCATAAGCAGCAGCACAAGGGTAGCAATAGTGGTCTCAAATATGGTGAAGTGGATATTTTAAAGCTAATTTCACTGAAAAAAAAAAACCAAAAAAACACCCTTATAATTAGCTTCCAAATGCCCTTTATGATTTCTTTCCTGTGTATTAATATGTAACCATTTGAAATGGATCAGCTCCTCAGTACGTCAAGCTGTCTACAAATACATGTTCTCAGAGTTATTACAGCTTGATCAGATATTTCAGTTTAAAACTTGAAGAGGAAGACAAGGAATAGAGAAGAGAAGTGGCTTAGGTCATAGGAGTAGGTGACTAATAGAGCTGGGATAGAAGTTCAATTAGCCTTGTGACATCTTGTCCATTCAGCTAGCATGAACTATTAGGAGACTTTTCCTTTGACTTCCAGAGCACATTTTCACTTGTATTCAGCATCCCAAAAGACTGAAGGTCAACTAACCTCTTCAGGTCAGGAAGCACTGAACAAAAAACAGAGAGCATTACGTTCTTGTTAGAAACTCAAATTTATATTCCTGTGTCTTTGTACTGTTGCTGTTTTAATTACTATTGCATATCCATTATGTCAGAAATCTTTGATCGGAAGCAAGCAAAATAGTTTTTTTTTCATAATTATTTTTATAATTCAGAAATGGGAGAATATAACTTTTGAGAATAAAACTGCTGTTAATGTAAAATATATTGTATATTTGTTGCCCACCTACAGCAAAAAGATGCCAGACTGCTTTTGGAAACTGATTTGTTTGGAAAATTAAAAATGCTTCTCTTTGGAAACCTTTATCTTTTTGTAAATTTGTGCACCAAAATCAGAATTTCAATAGTTTGTTTTGGATACATGTTATTGACAAAAATAATTTAAGAACACTTAAGTAATGCTCAGACTTTTCTTACTCCTGAGCTCTATAATTTGTGGATAATTTTTGTTCTAAAAAACACCTAACCTCTTATTGAGAGGGAAAGAGAAAATAATAGAATCATAGGATAGAATCACTCAGGTTGGAAAATACCTTAAAGATCATCAAGTCCAATCACAACCTAACCATACTACCCTAACAATCCTCCACTAAATCATGTTCCTGAGCACCACATCCAAATGGTTTTTAAACATGTCCAGGGATGGTGACTCAACCACCTCCCTGGGGAGCCTATTCCAGTGCTTAACAACCCTTTCTGTAAAGGAGTTTTTCCTTATATCCAACGTAATCCTTCCCTGGTGCAACTTGAGGCCATTTCCCCTCATTTTGTCACCTGTCACCAGTGAGAAGAGACCTACCCCGCTCTCACTGTAAGCACCTTTCAGGTACTGGAACAGAGCATAAAGTCTCCCCTCCGCCTCCTCTTCCCCAGACTAAACAGCCCCAGTTCCTTCAATCTCTCCTCGTAGGGCACATTCTCCAAGCCCTTCACAAGCCTCGTTGCTCTTCTTTGGACCTTCTCCAGCACCTCAATCTCCTTTCTGTACTGAGGTGCCCAAAACTGAACACAGTACTTGAGGTGAGGCCTCACCAGTGACAAGTACAGGGACAGGATTACTTCCATAGTCCTGCCCACCACACCGTTCCTGAAACAAGCCAGGATGCCATTGGCCTTCTTGGCCATCTGGGCATGCTGCTGGCTCATATTCAGCTGACTGTCCATCAGTACCCCAAGGACCCTTTCCATCAGGCAGCTTTTCAAGCTAAACAATCCCCGTTCCCTCAACCTTTCCTCATAGGAGAGGTGCTCCAGCCCCTCTGATCATCTCCTCTGGACCCACTGCAAGAGCTCCACGTCCTTCCTGTACTGGGGGCCCCAGGACTGGACACAGTACTCCAGATGGGGCCTCACAAGAGCTGAGTAGAGGGGGAAAATCACCTCCCTCTCCCTGCTGGCCACCCTCTTTTTAATGCAGCTCAGAACACAGCTGGCCTTCCAGGCTGCTGGCTTATGTCCAGCTTCTCATCTACCAGGACCCCCAAGTCCTTCTCAGCAGGGCTGCTCTCAAGGAAATCTTTCCCCAGTTTGTATAAATACCTGGGATTGTCCTGACCCAAGTGCAGCACCCTGACTTATTGAACGGCATTAGGTTTTCATGGGCCCACTTCTCCAACTTGTCCAGGTCCCTCTGGCTGGCTTCCCTTCCTTCCAATGTACCAACAGCACTGCCCAGCTTGGCATCATCTGCAAGTTTGCTGAGGGTGCACTCGATGCCTTCATCTATGTCACTGATGAAGATGTTGAAGAGCACCGGTCCTAAGATCCACCCCTGAGGGGCACTGCTTGTGGTTGGCCTCCTCTTTTTTGGCTTGAAACCATTTCCTTTTGCTCTATCACAACAGACCCTGCTAAAGAGTTTGTTCTCTTCTTTCTTATAGCCTCCCTTAAGATACTGATAAAATAAATTTTTGAAGGTTAAAGAGATATTCTCCCACTTTCAAGACCTTGAAAGTATATTAAGGTTCAAAGTATTCTGTATTAGTGGTATTTAACTGATAAACAACTGCATATTGAAAGTTCTTTTGGAGGACTGCCCAAATCCACCACACAGGGACTATTCATTCTATATCTGAGACAGTTTCAACCGTCCTGTTTCTACATGACATCTGTAGTTATTACTTAATATCCTCCTTTCTGTTCATCCTGTTAATCAAATTTTACTCTAGAGCTTATGAATTTCACATATTCTGAAAATAATAATATTCTGAACTACTTCCCTTTTTATTTCAACATGGATATATTTCTGAGCTCCCACTGCTCAGAGTAATTTGTAAGGCTTTGCTTTTGTTGACAGACGTTATAAAGAACTCAGTAGAATGTAATGTCTACATGGCACTGTGAGAACTTGAATGACCCCACATAGATTATTTCATTTGTGTTAGGTGGTTATATCAATAACTTGCAGAAAGGTGGTTGAGTTGTACAAAATTGTTAACAGTGTCTTTCATAATGCAACCTGAAAATATGATATCTGGAATACTTCACTGTTTTTCAATGTTAAGGAACACAGCAGTGTAGAAAAGGACTTCTAGAAGATTGTACATTGGTGCCGATAGATTAAATATTTGACATGTTCACAAATTTGTTCCACCATGCAAAATAAATTAGTAGCATTACTACCTTAACTCAAACACTAAACTTTAGGAAAATCGGTTTTCATTTATTTGGTTTCTTAGTCAAATAAAGACTGTCCCAGAGTAAACTCACTATGCTATGTTTGGTAGTTCCTCAGACCACTTGTTCAGTATCCTCTGTTTTCCTTCACCATTTCAAAGGTGTAATCAACATTTCTTCTTATTAGGCACTGAAAGAGTGAGGAGTTTAATTGTGCTGGATGGAACAATTCACTTTTAACTAAAATTTCTGAAGAAACCTTCCTGTGAACAAGAAAAACCTTTTCCAGTAACAGGGCATTGCATCTTATAATGCATTGCAAGGTATGTGTTATGCTTATGCATGTGGGGCAATTGCAATAATAATAGATGATATAGATGGCTCTGTACACAGAAGTAATAGTGGAACAGAAATAGCAAACACAGGTAGTAAGTACATTGTTCATTGACCATATTCCTCTGATGTTTTTAAATGAATAGAAATAATGTCAAATTGGTTAAGTGAAATACTAAAACTCATTTTTATTTGGTTGTTTGAATCTTTTTCCACAGTCTTGATGCATGATATGATTAAACCTAGATTCTTGTCTGATATTGTTGCAATACAAATTCTATTGATGAATGATCACAAGAAAAGCTTGACATTGACTAGTTTGCTGAAAGTATGTTACTCACCTTTCTTACTTTGAATTACTGACTTTAACTCCTCCTCCAGCTTTTCACTACATTAAATAGCCTCTTATTTGCCAACCATCCTTGCTGTGATTTAAAGCAAAGAATTCTGGTTACGGGCCAACTCTATGAGTGTTCACAATGCATTCTTGGTGAAAAAAAAAAAAACAACAAAAACCAAAAACAACAAAAAAATTGAAGTAAACAGTATATTGCAAATTTTTTTTTCAGCACATTGTAACTGCAAGTCATGTGGATGTTTTAAATCACAATGCTGCATGCTAATATTACTCAAAGATAAATGCCCTTGGATAAACCCTATCATCTTCACACTTTGAATGTAAAGTACTGGAATAAAAAGCTGATGAAACACAGTGTTGAAGTAACATGTTATTTTCAACATTTCCTCTCTCATTTGCCATTTATCTCAACACTTCACACAGTGCATTAAATACTTGTCTGTCAAGAAAACATTTGAAGGACTGAGGTTGTGGAGATGCCCCTGAGCAGTAGCAGCAAATACTTGGGCAACAGTGGTGGGTCAGAGATTGCAGGAAGAAGAGTGAAGTGGCTATGAATACTGCAGGGCTAAAGACTGCAGGAGGATCTGTGGAGATTTTGAACAGTGTGATGAGAAACTAAGGAGGTTCCAGAATGTTCTTCAGGACAAAAATGAGACTAGGTGGGGATAGCAGGGCACAACCACACACTTTTCACATCAGAGTGCTGAGGCATAATTACCTGCTCACAGAAGTAGGAATCTGTGGGTGCCTTGATGCCAACATGCACTGTACCGCGTACACTCTGTCACAAGCATGTTGTGGGAAAATTTCTCACTTCCGTGCAATGAAAACTTCCAACTTCCTTAAAGAGTGTCATTCATGCTCCTGAGGTCCATTGTCATCTTTTGTCAGACATTTCAGGAAAAAAAAAAAAACACACACACACAAAAAAACTCACAAAAAAAAAACTTTAAGGGCATCTAAAGACAATTCAGAGTTTTTTATCAGGTAGCAAAAGTAATTCAAGATTTGAATTCAAAGTGTATTAGTTCAAGTGCATTAAATCCTCATGTGAACATTTTTAAAAGTGACCTAAGTGAAATACTTCCACTATATTTTTGAGGCTGTCCACACAGCTGTTTAATGTTCTTTAAATACTCGAGATTAAGACCTTTAATTAATTCATACTAATACATCTTGATGTCTTTCATTCAACACTCTTGAAAACAAGCGTTTCAACATTTTTTGATGCTTAAGATTAGAGAAAAAGGTAGAAATAGACAGGGTGGTACACTCCATTCCTTCAGATTTCGGAATTGTGTCTGCATTTGCATGTATTAGGGAAGGTAAAAATGTTGAAAGAACGGTCCCTTTTCTTTTGTTTTCCTTACTGCTTGTTTTCCTTATCACTTTCTCCTAATCCTATTACTAATCCCTGACCTATTTTAGCTGCTCAAGGCCTATTGTGATCATTAAGTGGTACACGAGTATCCAAAACATGAGACATCTTACTGGGATCCTAGTAAATAGTGTTTGACACATAACTTCTGGGTTCTGTGGTGAATATTTTTTGTCTTGAAACTTAGACTTAAATAAGATGACACCAAGCTGGGAGGGAGTGTCGATCTGCCAGAGGGGAGAAGGGCACTACAGAGGGACCTGGATAGACGGAACGATGGGCCAAGGTTAATGGCATGAGTTTCAATGGGGCCAAGTGTTGGGTCCTGCATTTTGGTCACAACAATGCCAGGCAACCCTACAGGGTTGGGGAGGTGTGGCTGGAAAGCTGCCTGATGGAAAGGGACCTTGGGGTACTGTTGGACAGTCGGCTGAATATGAGCCAGCAGTATGCCCAGGTGGCCAAGAAGGCCAATGGCATCCTGGCTTGTATCAGGAACGGTGTGGTGGGCAGGACTATGGAAGTAATCCTGTCCCTGTACTTGTCACTGGTGAGGCCTCACCTCAAGTACTGTGTTCAGTTTTGGGCACCTCAGTACAAGAAGGACATGGAGGTGCTGGAGCAGGTCCAGAGAAGGGCAACGAGCGTAGTGAAGGGCTTGGAAAATCAGCCCTATGAGGAGAGGCTGAGGAATCTGGGCCTGTTTAGTCTGGGGAAGAGAAGGCTGAAAGGAGACCTTATTACTCTCTTCCAGTACCTGAAAGGTGCTTACAGTGAGAGCGGGGTAGGTCTCTTCTCACTGGTGACAGGTGACAAAATGAGGGGAAATGGCCTCAAGTTGCAACAAGGTAAGTTTAGGTTGGACGTTAGGAAACACTTCTTTACTGAAAGGGTTGTTAAGCACTGGAATAGGCTCCCCAGGGAGGTGGTTCAGTCACCATCCCTGCATGTGTTTAAGAGCCGTTTGGATGTGGTGCTCAGGGATATGATTTAGCGGAGGGTTGTTAGAGTTAGGGTAGTATGGTTAGGCTGCAGTTGGACTTGATGATCTTTGAGGTCCTTTCCAA
>PPHD01007119.1:7041-22467 GCA_002909625.1 Bambusicola thoracicus
AGTATATACTGTATATTTATATATATGTTACATTATTTTCATAGTGTACATATTATTATAATTTGTAATTTAAGGGTCTTTCAATTACCAACCATATGGTAGCTTTAAGGATATGTAAAAATTAGATCTTTCATTTTGTGTCTTGCAGCAGAGACTCATTTCAGCTGCAGCACTGTTGGTCAGCATCTCCTAGTGTTGGTTTGGTCACAACTTCTGTTTCATAATGTAATTGTTTGTCTTAAGTATGTATGAACCCACATCTATCCCTTTTTGCCAGGTGGCTTAATAAACACATGGAAACGGCGCTGGTGTGTCCTGAAAGATGAGACCTTCCTGTGGTTTCGCTCCAAGCAGGAAGCACTTAAGCAGGGTTGGCTTCACAAAAAGGGGGGTGGATCATCTACTCTTTCCAGAAGGAACTGGAAGAAACGATGGTTTGTTCTCAGGCAGTCCAGGTTGATGTACTTCGAAAATGACAGTGAAGAAAAGCTGAAGGGTTCTATTGATGTCCGAACGGCAAAGTAGGTGTTTTGTATATATGTTTATATGCTGCATGTTGTCCTACTAAATACTTCTTGGGAGTTATCTGGGAATACACTGAGTGCTCTGCCTTCAAATTGTACAAATGGAAGCATCAGTGTGTTTGATTAAGATCTTGAAAGCAAGTGTTGTCCTTACTTGGCTCTCTTTTAAGTCCACAGAGTGCTGTGGTTAAGCCAATGCAGGTACTTCAGAAAGCTGCTACTGTAGTGAACTCATCTATGCCTTCTCCCAGACTAGGAGCCCTGCTTGGTCTGTAATGATTCCCAAGACAATTCAGGGCACGTTGCCACGTCTGTAGCTGGAGGCAAACACAAATGGAGAGGGTGGAATTAATAGGCAATGAATATATATTTAATTTAGCATGGGTCAAAGCTATATGTTTGGTATACATTTATGATTTTTTACTTGTTTGAAATAATTAGGATAGTTCTGCGTGAAGGCCTTCAAGATGCAGATATGCATTTCAGTAATTTAGAATTGCTAAATCAAACAATTTCTGTCTTGCTAACAGAACTTTCTTTTGCCTTAAGATTCTATGTTTTATATAGCGTGCATCAAAAAAGTTTTTTAAGGGATAGTATTTTTACTTTTAAACGGTCAACATGTTTTATGACTCGGTGGATCCAATTTAAAAATTAGACCTTGCTAATACTGATAGTTTTGTTTCTGTATAAAGATATATAAGCTTTCATCCTGGGTAGTGAAAGCAGAAGTGGCTGTAACACTTGATTCCACTCAGCATCTTGTAAACTGCAGCTGTGCATTTTATTTTGTTTGTTTAACAGAGTACTTGAAATAAATTGAAAGTGTAGTTTAATCTTTTATTTGGAAGTCTCGGTTGAGCCTGATCTGTGCAGGACAACGCAAATAGTTTCAATGAGCATCCTGATTTGCTATTGTAAAACCAGTGCACTGCTGGCTCTCAAGAAACTGAACAGAGAGTAAATTTCCTACTGCAGTTGTTTTCGGTTGAAACTGAATTTGTTTCTGTCCCATATGCCATAATGTGTAGTTAGTCCTTTTGCTAATGTATTTGAACCAAGTTTTATTGTCACTGCATCATTTCATCAACTGTTCCCCGGGGAAGCTCTTTGCTGAGCGTTCCTTTAAAATAGTCGGATAGCGGTTGTTGATCCTAACTTGAACTGAAAGTTGAATCAAAGATTTGTATATAAAACAGCTGGAAGAAAGGGCACTTGTATTTAAAGAGTTATATATGTTAGGAGAAATAAGCAGTAGCTTTTCTATGTAACTTTAATACTCACTGAGTATATTCCTGACATACCACGTGAGATATATTTCACCATTCTGTATTAGCCATCCCATTCCAATTTTATAAATATTAGGCTGCTTCACTTAAAGTACACAACAAGGAAGTACTGTGTTGGGCACTGTTACAGGGAGTAAGAGAGACAAATTAAGGAAAACAATACAGAAAAAAATAGCATTTTGTTTATTTTTAATCCTCAAGAGCTTTCCCTTAACCACCCCAACAACGATCTGAATTCAGTTATTTTAGCCTGGTTTGATAATGCTTCTTCTTTACTTTGTGTTACAACAATAGAGTAGCCAACTTTGCACGGTGACACTCATAATAGCTTGATTATTTGAATATAGGCTGAAAACATGGCAGTTATAGTTTGGCGTATAAACACTACCTGATATCTCAAATTAATCAGGTGCAACGATTCTGATTGCTGTTGTTTCCAGTGTCTGTGAGTCTCTCAGCACAATAGCATTTCCAAAATATGTTGGCAGTATCTAACATGCTATCTTGTCATTTTCTTCTTTTCAGAGAGATTGTTGATAATACAGGCAAAGAAAATGGTATTGATCTAATAATGGGTGATAGGACCTATCACTTGATTGCTGAATCTCCTGAGGATGCAAGGTATGGAAATCATCAGGCTTTTTTGTTCTGCTTTTTAGCCTCCATGCCATTCTGCCTCATGCTTATCACTTTATCAGCCTGCTATCGCCAAATAGCCAGGCTGTGTTAAACACATTGCATTGAACACTTTTTCCAAACGCCTGCTGATATAAGAAAATCTCACGACAGAATCTTACAGAATCAGACTCTCAGTGAGTCAGAATCAGTGAAAATTTCCCTAGAACTTGGCTGTGTGCTTTCTGTGTTTTTAGACACTTTATGAACTACAATATGTATGTAGAGAAGCAGCAACTGGCTTTTAATGATTTTCTTTTGCATTATCCTGCTGTATTTAGCTGTGTAGATTAAATCAATATTTAAGATTCCTCTCAGTATTTTTCAGATAAAAGTTGCAGTGGGATCATTAGATTTTAGGATGAATGCATATTCATGAACAAGAGGAGCATGCAACAGTGTTGGCCTTTCTACCAATGCAAAAAAAGATGTTACTTTTCCTGCTACCATATCAAATGGTAGGGGAGGGCTGCTAGGTGAGGAGCAAGCTTAACTTGTCAGTTCAGTTCTAGTGTATATCTAATAAATAAATAAAATAATCCCCACACTATTTTTGGGGGGATAATAACATGCTTGCCTTTAAAATCAAACATTTGAATAAAGTTAACTTAGTAATCAAATCTTATTACCCATTGCATTGCTGCCCGAAGGCCCGAGCACAGGATGCCTATGCCAACATTGCTTGAGCTAGGTTTTGTTCTGATGCCTTGAAAGTTGCTTCGTTGGTCTTTGGTTTTTTGTTTTTTTTTCATTAGAATACCTTCATGTATCATATTGCCCTGAATAAAAATTCAGCAATGCTTATAAGGCAATCATTGATTCATCTTTCGGCATCCTTAAAACCACACTTAAAAAGGTAATTCAGCACTCATTATGATCCTTGTGTGATGTGAGTAAATTTTAAAGGGAAAGATTAGCTCAAGTCTCATCCATTAGACATGTGTATGTGCCCCTGTAAATGCTCTGTGGGGATCAGTAAGGAGTTGCCAGAGTGAAGACTTGTGTCTGTTGTCATGAATCTCTTCTTTCCTAAGTATGGAGGAGGAGACACTATACACTGTTTTTGTGTATAGCACACATAACACGCCATCTACATTACATTTTAGCAATGCGTTCCGTGTTTTCTTTTTTTCACGTTGATCTTAGAAAACCTTAATGTGGGAGCTGTGCAAGGATTTCCAGATGGGCTCAACTCAAAGCATTGTTGACATTTGGCAGTGTTAAAAGTGAAGTACAAAATTATTGGACTGTGTTAGTCCAGGATCTGCTATTGAAAAAAATTATTTTGCACGTGGGTTAGATGAGTATTTGAAGGTGCTTTTTGTTCACATGTAAGGAAGAGAAAAGAAAAAAACCTGGACCTCTCCCAAAAAGGAATTACTTTTTCAATCATGATCATGGCGTACTTGAGAAGTAATGTTTCAGGGGGCAGCCGCTGCTTCAAAACCTTGTCTGTCTTTGTCCCTATCCCTGAGTTCTACTACTCAGCTAAAAGCCAAGGGATGTCCCAAAGGGGAAGAAAGTAAAAGGAGAGTAAAATCTGCCTTTGTCTTTTTGCCAAGAGCTGTGATGGATTAATTTTTCAATGCTTAGACAAAGATTACAGAACGACACCAGGAAACTTCCAAATTGTTCTTTAAAATTGAATAATACGTTATTACTAACTGTGCATACAGTGCTGCGAAGGCCTTATGGTCATTTATTTGAAGACTGACATTTAAACACATTTGCAGTTCCTGAGCCTAAAGGAAAAGCTTAATTTAATTTGTGGGAATCTTCAGGTAGATGAGTTTTTAGTTTCTTTGGCTGATAGTTCTTTTTTCTCAGACAACTTTCTCCTCATTTTGAGGGGTTGTCCGTGACCTTGTCTCACATAAGTAGTCTTCCAGTAAGTGAGTGTAAAGCACAACCTTCCTGTGCGTATCTCCAAGTCTGAACAAATGAATCAAAACTAAAAACATTCTCATCTTTTCTCCTACAGTCAGGCACTCTGAATCTTCCTTTTTTTCTTTGTAGCTTGTGTTGTTCCTAATGAAAACATAATCTATTGGAAAGGAGTTGGGATAATAATGGCAACCTTTGTACCTTTTGACTGTACCTTTTGATAGACTACACAGATTTTCTCAAGCAATTTTGGCAGTTCAGTTTCCAGATGTCTACATTATGGAAAGCAGTTGGCTTCTGAATGATGGAGCTAAGGAGGCAGCATTTCAGTTTCATAGGCATAATTCTTTGACTGCAAACAATGGCAGATAGTTTTACATTTAAAGCCATTAGTTTTGTATTTGTTTTCTCAACCCGGAGTTGGTGAACCCTCTGCACAGAAGTGAGGACTTCATTTTAAAGGTTGGGCTTTTGAGTCCTTTGAAAACTCAGCCTCAGGTAATTTTCATTAGAATGGCAAATTCATATCTCAAACAATGGCATTCAGGAACCTGCTGAACAAGTCAAGCTCTGCCCTAAAATTTCTTTCAGTGGAATTGCTTAGAGCAGTTGAGCTTTATCGTATGCAAATCCCAGAATGGTAGAGATTTCCCAGCAGCAGAAGGTGTGGTTGGAATTAAATCCCTCTGCAACTGCTGCTCAGCACCGAGGCCTGAGTACTGGAAGTCTCTCTCCCAGTTTTCCTGTTGTGGAAATATAAGGATACTGGAGTGGTGCAAATTGGCTCTGGTTCAACCACATGGGTCCCTCCAGCTGCTGGATTTTCCAATGCTCCATTGGGAACAAAAACTGTAGAGGTAGTTTCTTGGGGTTTCTGTTCTTTTCCCTCTCTGAATTGTGGGGCATGATGTCCTCTTGGCCTCTGCAGAGGCATTGTAAGCATTGTGTAAGTTGTCACGCTATCAGCGTAGCAGAATTTATAATCTGAAGGTTGGATTTTCCACTGAAGGCTTTGCATGTAGCTAGCATTGGTTGGGTGTTTTTTTTTCAGATGAGGTGTGTAGAATGTGTTACTAATGCTTTCTTAACACTCAGATGTTTTAGTGTGCTTAGTGCCAGTTTTCTAGAAATGCCACATCTTATACAAGGTATTTGTCTTCAGGAGGAAGGGTACAACATGAATTTGAATGGGAGACCTGGAGGGGCTTGTTTGTATCCAGTAGTACCTGAACTGACATAAAGCTTTGCTGCTTGTATGCATATTGACAAGAGGAATCTTAAGCAATTTCAAAAACCAGCAGAACCTGCTTGATCTCTGCAGAACAGAAGTGACAAAAGGCTTGCGCACAAGGGACGTGGTTCTTACACTGCTACCTTTCTCTCCACAGCCAGTGGTTTAGCGTTCTGAGTCAAGTCCATGCATCCACTGAGCAAGAGATCCGAGAGATGCACGATGAGCAGGCAAACCCACAAAACGCTGTGGTAAGTTAACATCTGAAGAACATTTCAGTGCAAATATTTTCAGAAAACAAGGGACACTGGTGGTTGCAGCTTCTGACAGTCACCACCTACGTTTCCTTAAATGCAGTGATAGCCGGGACACTGGCTGTAGAGACTCCATGTCATAGGCCCTGTACCTGTACAACAGGAGAGGCTGATATCCCTCCCCGTCCCTGTCATTCACCTCAATGAAAAATGAGCATTGGTTTCCTTTTCCCTTTGGTCCAGTTGTTTGCCACACCACAGTGTGCAGTTGAGTTTGAAGCCTTGCTAAGGTACAGTTAATGAGCAAATTAAAGAGTAAAAAATTTGAGATTACCTTGGGCCTGCATTTGTCATTCTTTACAACTTCACGATTTAGGTGATAAATTTGGAAGCTACTCTCAGGCAAAGGGAAATCAAACTTCTTCAAAAGGATGCCATTTATGTGGGGTGGCACTTTTAGGACAGAACTTTAGGCAGATTTGGAAACGTAGAAGAGGAAGAGCAGTTTCTGAGCTGCCTCTGGCTTAACTGGAGATAATCTCTTACTGAATCTGAGTATCCAAGTCTTCCCCTCATTTACATGGTTAGGAGAAACTGATGCCCAAATCTGCAGCGGATTTTGCTTGATCAAGGCTGCTGCTTCTTTCATATGTCTCTGAGTAAAGTACTGTGAGTAATGTAATAGTAAATGTCTTCCTCCTTTTCTGCTTGGGTATTTGTTTATAGGGTACACTCGATGTAGGACTAATTGATTCTGTCTGTGCCGCTGACAATCCAGATAGGTAAGTAAGTCAGAACCATGCCCAGTGACTTTGTTTCTTCTTCTCCTTTCTCTGATCAAAATCAGCTGCTTTACACTTCAGTCTGTATATGCTGACCAAGCATGCATTAAAGTGATTCTTTATTGTCTACCTTTTGACAGTATCAAACACTGTGTTGAAACAGGAAAGGTAAGAATGGTGTTTTATGTGGGGGCTTCACTAACTTCACTGGCATTGCTCCATATGTTCAGCAGTTTTGCTACCAAGGTGGTCCAAAAGCAGAGGACTAAGTATTTCTTTCACTTAGACAAGTAACACAGCTGAAAAAGAAAAGCATATTTTTGAGTCCTTTCATAGAATCATAGAATCACAAGGTTGGAAAGGACCTACAAGATCATCTACTCCAACCGTCCTCCCATTGCCCTTGCTACCACAAGCCACTAAACCATATCTCATAGCTCCTCATCCAGACGCCTCTTGAACATTGCAGGGATGGCGACTCCACCACCCCCATGGGCAGGCCATACCAGTGCCTGACCACTCTCTGAGAGAAAATGTTTTTCCTTATGTCTAACCTAAACCTCATCTGGTACAACTTGTGGCCATTTCCTCGGGTCCCATTTATTGCCTGGGAGAGGAGGCCAAACCCCTCCCATCACAACCTCCCTTCAGGAAGTTGTAGAGTGCAATGAGGTCTCCCCCTGAGCCTCCTCTTCTCCTGACTAAACAATAGCAATGAGGTAGGCAGAAAATTCTTTTTAATGTTTTGTAGTTTATCTTCCTTTGCAAGAATGTTGTATTCTACATGGATGGTAACAATTTCCTAGAATGAGATTGTCTTTTATAACAAGCAAGCATTAGAAAACAAACTGAAAACAAAACCAAACCAAGGTATTCTTAGTTCTCAAACTAGCAACGGTGCATTGAGGGATAAAAAGTAACCTGAGTTCATGGCCTGGCTTGGCTTACAGGATTACTGGCTATGAGGTATATTACTTGCATTGTAACAGTTCATTCCAGTCCTCTCATTGCAAATGTGTGAAACAGCGGGCTTTAAGTTACTGGTTTCTCCTTGGCTTACCACGATCCGGATACTACAAGTAACCGTGATACAATCACAGCCCAGGCTTCCTAAATAATAGAACACAAATGTCCAAAGCTTTCAAAATGTTCTTAGTGAGGCATGTCTCACAGTTTAGTTTTTTTCTTGTAATTTTATTTATGTATTTATTTCGTTCTCTGAGTCTAAGAATGCAAATCAGGGATGGAAGGGTTTTCAATTAGGAAATTAATTTGACGGATGTAGGCAATAAAGTATTTCTGTCTTGACTAATATGAAACCACTGGTGCAGCTAAAAAGAGAGAAGCTGAGCAAGGAGCTCTTTGAATCTATATTCAGAAAGAATCCCCGAAAGAGGGCTTCTGTCATTTTCCTAAAGTGGGGAAAAGGGGAGCCTGGAAGGTTGGCTACTGTTGGTTGTAACCTCGTTTGATAGCTTGATCTACTTTAGTTTATACCGTAGCTCTATCATTTTTCATGTCTCTTGCTATTGCTTCTCTTTTGGAATCACATTACGCGGCCTTCTAGAGTGTGCTTCGCATAGCTCAGTCTAAAGCTGACTCCTCCTCAATGATCAGCAAAATTACTCTGTTCAGTTCACATCTCTGTGTGTTTCCTCATCCACCGCTTCTGAATAATTTAGCACTGCAGCACCAAAGTGACTGTGACCAAAACATTAAGTTCTGATCTCTCCTTACCCACTTCTGTCACACTGCTGAGTGGTACCCACAGACAGCACGTTTTCTCTGGCTTTATTAAAGTATATTAAATATTAAATACTACTAAAGTATTCAAGGATATTTCTTCTTTCTATTTTTCTGTATTTGCATAATTATAACTTATTTACACACATTCCACATTACTTGATTTATTGTAATCTCTCTTCAACCAGTATTCTAATTTTACCTCCTGATTATTTTATTTACTTCATACTGACCTCCGTCTGGCTTCTAAACAGCACACACTGGTTTTGGACAATGCCATCATACTTAGGTGAACCAATCCCACAAGCAATTCTAATTGGTTCTAAATTCTACCCAATTGCCTTCTCACCAGAACAATAAAATGAAGATCTATGACTTTCTTGGGCATAGAGCAGCCCAGACTGCATCATTCCCATTTCCTACGTCTGATACAGCTCTTAGGAAGTGGATGGATGCGGTCCTGGGCACATCCCATCCGGGGATGGATGTGGTCCTGCTCTGGATGTCCCTGCCTGAGCAGAGGAGTTGGACCAAGTGACCTCCAAAGGTCTCTTCCGACCTCTGTGATTCTGTGCATTCCAGGGTGAAAAGAATTGATGCTAAAGGGTTAAAGCAGGTGTTTGTAGGCTGAAAAACCTGCCTCTCTAATCCAGAGAACCATCAGCACAGTTTGCTCGGGCTAGTTCTTCATGCTTCACTGAATCCCGTGTAGGGTTGAATAAAAGCCAAACTCTCATTAAAAATAGATTGTACTGTCTGCAAATTGGGTTGCGCTGCATTAAAAATAAAAGAGTCCGTGTTCGCATGCTGTTTCACTCTGGAGCTTAATGAACTGCAGTTGGTTTTGGCTAATGGAACTACTGAAGCAGACACTCTAAATAAATCTGACCCCGAAATAAAGTTCTGATTATGATCAAAAGCTGATTAAAGATCGGGGGTTTGCTCAGAATGGATTTGAGATATGACAAGTTGCAATTTAATTTAAACTCTGCCACCATGCAGAGCCCTGGCACTTCAGTGTGAATCTGAAGTAATTCTGTCTTTTTAAATGCATGATATTTTTAGCTGTAGTGGGGCTGAAATAAATGTTACAGAGGTGGACGGTATGTATCTGAATACAGAATGCAAACAGTGAGTGGTGTTTATGCTGACAGTGGGTTAAACAGTACACTGACTGTAAAGGTGTTATCGATCTTTGTTTATTCTCACAGACCCAACTCCTTTGTGATTATTACCGCTAATCGTGTTCTGCACTGTAATGCTGACACACCTGAAGAGATGCATCATTGGATAACTCTGCTGCAGAGGTCAAAGGGGGACACGAGAGTGGAAGGACAAGAATTCATTGTGAGGGGTAAGAACCAAGTTGAATGAAGCGCACAAAGGCCATTAACCAAAAAGGAGACTGTTTCCCCTGTGCGGTCTTTGTAGTACGCCAGCACAGCATGGTAGTGCTGGAGCCTCATCTCTGTACAGTGGACTTTACTCACAAATTAATAGAGCTGAAGTTATACTCCTGATGAGCCACGTAAGAAATCACTGCAGTGAGGACAAAATCAGTTTTGTGAGTTGACGAAAGAATTATTCTATCTGTACACCAAAGTTGAAACGTTTTCATATGGATGTAACACAGTATTTTCATCGTTAAACCGTTTGATAATTGCACTCAAAGTTGTTTAATATATTAGCTAAACGATTCACATCATGTTTTCATTGTATGCAGCTAACTTCTAGCAACTTCATTTTGCCCAACTTTGGGGTTTTTTTTCAATTGTGGTGTTCACAGGATGGCTGCACAAGGAAGTAAAGAACAACCCAAAGATGTCTTCGTTAAAACTAAAGAAGCGATGGTTTGTTTTGACACACAATTCTTTGGACTACTACAAGAGTTCTGAAAAAAATGCTTTGAAGCTGGGTACGCTGGTCCTAAACAGCCTCTGTTCAGTGGTCCCACCCGATGAAAAAATCTTCAAAGAGACGGGTAATTGTATGCTCTCGTTCAAATGTGCTTTGTTACCTTCTGTCCTACCTACCTGGTAATGCAACAAATGCTCTCCTACAGTATTTTCAGTGGGTTATTACGGTTGCAGTTTGAATAATCAAGTTCCTAACTCACTGAGGGATTTTACAAGGACTTAATGGGCAAGAGACCAAAGTAACAATGTACACAGCAGTAGAAGTTGCTCTCCCCAACATTCAGGTTATTGTGGATGAGCACTGGTGCTAAGTTAGCTTGAACTCTTACGCTCACACATCAAATACCTGGAGAAAGACAAATGGGGAGCACTCTCCTCATACATTATTCTGTATGTATGCCTCGTACGCTATTGGTGGAGCAAGCATAAGGATGTGCTAACCTACATGCTACACCTGAGTCAGCTCCCCACTGCATTTTCAGAACTGGTTTTCAGCTCAGACGTGGCTGTTTGCAAATGAGAAGCGACTGTTGACAGCCCTATGTAATCTCACTGGGGTCACCGACACTTCAAAGAGAATTTTGCTGTTGAAAGATGAAATGGAGTTTCTTTAATTGAATCTGCTTCATGGGGAAAAAAAAAAAAAAAAAGCCTATACAATGATACAGAGAGGCAACTGGATTTGAAATGCTCTTCTTGTCATAGCTGCCACTTCAATTGCGTGAAATTAATGGAAATTAATGACTTTTTTTAATAGAAGTAGTAGCTCATGCATTACACTGTTAGTGTGTGTGCCGTAGATAATGAAAGACCCGTATACAAAATAAGCCATTTAACTGACAGGACTGGTGAAGCAGGGCCCATCAGCTGTGTCCCAGTAGTCCACTGTGTTGTCCTCTGCTCACTTTTACTGTGATTACTGGGTGAGGTGGAAGGCTGCGCAGCGGTGACTGCGCTCTTAGATTATTCTGATGCCTTTTTAAGGGGAAGAAGCTCCTTAGAAAGACCATATGTCTGTATCACGGCACTTATTTACAAGTTTTTTGTCTCTGAAAAGCTGCCAACACAACCCAGAATTCAGCGCTCGGTGTCCGATGGGACTACAGCTGTTCTCAGATAGAAGTTGCGGTATTTTTGCAGATGTAGCTTCTGTGATTCATAACTTTTTCTGTTGTCCCAGGCTACTGGAATGTAACTGTATACGGACGCAAACATTGCTACCGCCTCTATACCAAATTACTTAATGAAGCGACCCGCTGGTCGAGCGCCATCCAGAATGTGATTGACACAAAAGCGCCGATTGATACCCCGACTCAGCAACTAATCCAGGATATTAAGGTAGGAACAAACAGGTGGCGGTGGGAAAAAAGGGCTCTTTAAATACTTGAAATCGCTCTCTCTTTTTGTTGTTGTTGTTGCTGCCTTTCAAGATGTGGTGATAAAGCAGAAAATAGGAGATTTAATCATGCAGTGACATGGACTGAAGTTGTGGAACCAGCAATATCCATTCACCCGCTGAAGGAATTTCTGTTTAAACAGTGTAATAACAAAGTATGAGGTGCAGCTTGCACAGGAAAAGAGTTAATTTTTTTTTGCATGAAAACAGTAAGAAGCTTTAGTGGTTTGTGTAGCTCACCAGGTGTTGCTGTGCCAGGCAGTAGAGTGAGGTGTGTGGGTTCATGGGTTAGCAGACCTGTTCAGCTGTGTCCACAGGGAGATGCGCACCAGGATGTGGACTAGACAGCTCCTGAGATTGTCGTTTTTCTCCTTGTGTTTCATTTCTTGCTATGTGGTAGCATGGGCTAAGCATGTCTCTGCATGATGAGAAACAGATTCAGTTAATGCTTACTGCTTTATGTTCTTAGATTATCCTGAGAAAATTCTGAAAAAGAAGGCAAGGGGGATAATACTAACCTTTTCCCTTCGTGAGAGCCTCCCCCACGGAGAAGAATTATCAGGTCTAAATTTCAGGTCTGTGAAGACTGTTCTTCAGAGCAGTAGAAATATGTGGAAGTTCAGGATTGACAGAAGACGGTGGTTACACATTTGTCAGACCTGGGCTAAGAAAGAGCAGCATTTCGATGTCAGAATGGGTGCATCAGGTTTACAGCAGCTGTTTTGCTGGACTGTCTAGTTTGTGATAGTTCCTGTAGATTACAACTGAAAAAAGCCAATCGGTTTTGGTGTATAAATAATTCTAAATAGAAATTGGTGACTGACATCTTGATAGAACTCCAGTCCTGAGATATTGGAGTAAGACAATTGTAAAATGAAAACGCACTTCCACAAACTGTATGAAACTTTATTTTTCTCTCCTGCAGCTCTACTGTGGTTAGTTTTTAATTGCACAGATAAAGTAAGCTTTTGCAAGTACTGAGGTTAGGAGGCAGTGAGCATCCATAGCCTACAGAGCGCTGCAGCAGCCACAGCTGGAGTTACTACCAGCTAACACTGGTGACACAGATAACTAATCTTTTCACGGGGAACCTAAAGGCACAGAGCACTGCATCACTGTTAATGCTGGACCCAAACTCCTTCTTTTCTCACCCCAATAGGAAAACTGCCTGAATGCTGACGTGGTTGAGCAGATCTATAAGAGAAACCCTATTCTCCGTTACACTCATCATCCACTGCACTCGCCATTACTACCACTGCCATATGGGGACATCAATCTCAACTGTAAGTTTTTCAGTCATACTTTTCCTTATGGAAGACTGAACTGTAGGACATGAGTTTTCAGTCTGTGGCTATATGACAGTGATGGTAGGCAAAATATATTTTCCAGTGAAAAAAAAGTTTCCTCGTTCTCTTACAGAAGGTAGAGAGCAGCAGTTTATCTGGCACAGAACCATGGGCTTGTGGTGCTCCCACAGGGGGGATACAGAAAGGAGGCCTGCTGTTGCTGTTGTAATGCTGATTTGTTACTCTCACCTATGCAACTAAGACAGTTTGAAAGCCTGGCACTGAAACAGAGAACTAAGCCCAGTTCATTCAGTCTCCTCGAATCCCTCTCAAATCTTTATTGTTTCATACCCTGCAAAGGGAATTGCACGGCTTTCAGTTCAGAACAAGTGTAAGGTTCATCGGTTGTGGTGGGAAGCGTTACTTCGGTGACAAAGATGTGAGTGGAAATGATGTGAAAAAGTAGTGGTTTGTTTACTCCTGAAATGGGTGTAACCACGTCTTTAAATATCCCCTAAATATTCGGTCACTAACTTGGAAGTCTGTTTTAAATGAATTGTTCACAGCTATTGACGACTATGAATTTAATGTCCTTAAGTGTATTTACTTATGTTGCAATTGTGTATTAAACGAGGTCTGACTCAGATCAGAAGCTTCATCTCTGGGAGGTGGGTGGGAGGCTAACAGCTGATTAAAAGCTAAGGTACTTTCTGATAACTCAAATGATATCTTGCTGCTCAAATGACAAGGAGAAATAAAACCTTAGAAGCTTTTCCCTTCTCTTTCCCTTCCTCCTCCCGTCCAATGGCAAGGCACTGTTCTGTTCTCATCACTCTAGCTGCTAGTCCCATGCACAAGTGCAGCACGGCTGCTCTCTATTCCCCATGAACAGAGACAGTGAGCTTCCTTTGAGGTAGAAGTCTTTCCAAAGTCTGCCATATCATAAATGGAGCTCCACTGATAGACTGATGCTCGGTTGTTGCCTTGACTTGCAGCTGAGTTGCAATTACTTTCTGTAACAGTATACTGGCTGGTTAGAAGCTTAATACTTGTAAGATATGTCTGTACAGTTCTGTGCTTTGATATCCAGTAGGCCTAATTGATTCAGACATCAGTGTGATCTCTTCCACCCCTTAAAACCAAGTACCACGTGGTGCTTTTAAGTATGTTGTGAAAGTTGTGAGCCCATGCTGAACAATCTGCAGTACAAGAGCCAATTGCCTTCTTTTCCAGCACTTGAAAAGAAAGTTGCAGTTTCACGACAGAGTTCTTGTTTTATTTGTATTGTTTGGATTTAATTGAACTTCTACTGCAGTAGACAAAAATGATGATGTGTCTCTTTGTCACTTTGTGTAAGGCACTTATGCTTTGCCTCGCTTACAATCTGATTAGCTTATTGCTTCCTTGTGACAGTGACAAAGCAATGCACTCTCAGCAGTGTGGATTGCTCTGGAAGGAAGTTTCTCCATAAGAAACCAACAGTCTGATGAAGCAAGATGTGTATTTTAAGCTAACTTGTCAGAAATTTCAAAATGGTAGTTCATGCAATTCGGAACAAATCTCAGTAGCAGAATAGCTCATAGAATAAGTTGGCACCATAGATTTGAAATGGAAAACATCCTGCATAATAAGGGCTGTAAAATATCACTGAACAATTCCTATGCTGATTCTGAGTGCTCTTTCATTTCTCGGTCTAAACACTGTTCTCCCCATCTTCTGTTTGTAGTGCTGAAAGACAAAGGATACACAACTCTGCAAGATGAAGCCATCAAGATATTTAACTCTTTACAGCAGCTGGAGTCTATGTCTGATCCCATCCCTATAATTCAAGGTATTCTCCAAACAGGACACGATTTACGACCTCTTCGAGATGAGCTCTACTGTCAGCTCATCAAGCAGACCAATAAAGTGCCTAACCCTGGGAGCATGGGGAACCTGTATAGCTGGCAAATACTCACCTGCATGAGCTGCACGTTTCTGCCGAGTCGCAGCATCCTCAAATATCTCAAGTTCCATCTCAAAAGGTGAGGAGCTTTCAACTGAAGACCAAGAAAAAAGTTTCACTGTTTTTTTCCCCACAACACGTAACTGTGTTTAGACATCTCGTAGTGAGAGTGCAACATGCAGTCACGTGGTAAACTGGCTACGCTGGAGGATAAATCTGAAAAAACAGTTGTAAGGAAACGGTTGGAGTTGATCTTGGTGGAATTCTTCGTATTTGAAGAATCAACCAAATCCAACTAAACCGAATGCATTANGGTATTCTCCAAACAGGACACGATTTACGACCTCTTCGAGATGAGCTCTACTGTCAGCTCATCAAGCAGACCAATAAAGTGCCTAACCCTGGGAGCATGGGGAACCTGTATAGCTGGCAAATACTCACCTGCATGAGCTGCACGTTTCTGCCGAGTCGCAGCATCCTCAAATATCTCAAGTTCCATCT